>CM022950.1:26081691-26169683 GCA_012931725.1 Litsea cubeba
CACGTGGCACAGACTCACCTCGGCTACCAGGACAGGGGCCCCAGCCGAAGTCAGGCAGGTCCGGGCCGCTAGCGCCGAGATCGGCTACCCAGGTGCCCACCTCGGCTGAAAGCTCCACCTCGGCCGAAGATGCCGGGACGAAAGCGAAGCAAGAAGAGTTTCCACTCGCGCCCTTCGCCCCCCACGTCATCGGACACGTGGAGGAATAGGGGCACGAGCCAGTGGGACAGATGCGACATCCAGTCGTCCACAATCTTCGCCAGATCCCTGACAGGGCGGCATCCAGCGGTTGAGGCCAAATCAGGGCAAGGCCCGAGGATGGATCCGATGGTCCCCTACCGCCAAAGGCGTCCAACACAATCTGGCCCAACATGACGCGCATTTAATGCGATATGCTGATCCGACTGTCATTAAATGCAAAGTGGGCTAGATTGGACCGCATTTATTACTTTGTGGGCTGATGATGACTTCCCTATCACGTCATGGGTCCACACCAAAATATCATCCAAAGATATCGTCCAGGCGTCTATAAATAGAGCCTCATTCATGCAAAGGTACGCACAATCAAAATCGGAGAGTCGTTACTCTGCCTCTCTTCTTCCTCTCCTTCCTTTGTTCCAGTTCATTCACTACTTAGGCATCGGAGAGCCTTGCGCCGCTCAGGCCAGGGTCCTCGGACCGTTTGCTCTTCCCTTTCAGGCTTTCAGGCAGCTGGTTATCTTCTTCATTTGGATAAGTCCTGTAAGGCACCCAGATTATTGTGGGTCATATCTTTTCTGCACCTACAGCTACTCCTGATTTTTTGCACTAATTGTCACTTCTGTATTTTTAATCAATTATGGGACAAACACCTGGAAAATGAATGGCTTGAAAACTCTTTCATTTTGTCCTTTAAAGCCAATTTAATTTGGAAACACAGGAAATTGTGCCGAATGCATACCACGTGGTCTATATTGCTCTTAGTCGGATGAATTTCTCATTCTCTCAAATTGTATGGATTTAGTTGGGTTCTTATGGTTTGTGTGCTTGCATGTGTGTATAAATGTGAAAGTTGAAATAACACAATCTTGAAATTGAAATTTGAATAATTCAGCAAGCAGCATTCAGGCCTCCAGTGCATTATATTTATCTTGTCTGCCTAGGAAACAAGAAATGCAGGTTAACCTTTTTTTTTTTTTGCTTAGTTAAGTTATATCGATCACTTGGCACTATACTGAAGAGGCCAACCTAAGAGTCTAGTTCAACCCATTGGAGCCCGTCTGTAATTTCGAGTGAGAGGGAGGGGTGGGGGGGGGGGGGGGGGGGGGGGTGGGGGGGGGGGGGGGGGTGGTTGTTATTCATAAATTCTGACGAACTGTTATTTTGAGCTCATTAGATCGAGATTATCATTCCGGACAACTTTTGTAACAATTTGAATCAATTTGAGGCGCTGAAACGATTCAAGTGACCGATTCATCATTATAAATTGATAGACTTTGACCGGACAGTTGACTTTTTCCTTGGAACCCCGAAATGCGTGACTCTTGAGCTAAAAATTAGATCATGTGAAAGTTGAAATAACACAATCTTGAAATTGAAATTTGAATCATTCAGCAAGCAGCATTCAGGCCTCCCGTGCATTATATTTATCTTGTCTGCCTAATAAAAAAGAAATGCAGGCTAACCTGTTTTTTGCTTATTTAAGTTTTATCGATCACTTGACACTATAATGAATGAGTTGACAGAATTCTGTTCAGTGGGTTGTTTCTAATAGCTACAAGTTTTTGAATTGTTATCCATACTTACGAGTTTTTTTCTCTAGAGTTTACCCTTTTTGATGCATGGTTATTCTTGAAGTTTTGAGATGAGGTATTTGAGATCTGGTTTAATGAGTTCAAATTGGTAGATATGATCGCTCTGATTATAATATACAATGCCACTGTGTATCAAGCTTTAAATGATATTGTAAGAAAGTGAAGTTCTTTGGGGCAGTGGATGCAAATCACCCTTTTTTAAGTAGAGGTACCAACTCTATCCACCATTAAGTACGATCGTAATATCTCAATTCCATTGGATATGAAAAGGATGTGCCCATGGAAAACAGCACGCATCTAATGCTGTTCACCCTATAATACCCAGATATTTGTATACGCCTTATGCACCTTTGTTTGCGATATACAATATTGGCGTACATACTAGATAGTGCATGGATACTTGGACTGCACAGTCTTAATGTGTCCCACTTTACCGGGTCTATTGTTTCATAAAATTATGTTAGTTTTCTTACCTTGACACATTGAAATATTAGTAAGGATTGTAAAACAGTGATAATTTCATTATTATAGGAGCTCTGTGAAGAAGAAAACCGTAATTTGCACGGAGAATCTTCATATGAAATATGAAATGTTATGCCATAGATGGGATACACATGTTTAGGTCTGTGCCTTTGATTTCTAATGGTGCATGGTTGTATTCCCGTTCCCTATATCTGTATCCAATATTCCAACTCATATCTGTATCTGGGCATCGTAGCATTCACCACAAAGGATAACTGCCAACCAAAGCAACCACTCCTTCCCATCCATTCAATTAAATGCATTCATAAATTTGCCACTAGTAGTGGGCCTAAAATTTCAAACTATCTCAAGCCTTCTCTAACAGCCAAGATGTCTGTTTATGAATCGCTTGCTTCTGCATGCCTCTAGAAACAACAAGATGATTTCTTACAATCGTTCTTCAAAGTTCTCCCCATCCTTGATGATGAATCACTAACGCTAGTTTTTGTCCATATTAATTTCCAGTGGCCAGGCACGCAGGAGCGTGGAATATAGGTCCCCCTATGTGGTATAGTTGATACCTTTGTGAAGGATCATATTACTTTCTCTGGTTTTTTTTTTTTGGATGATACATTACTTTCTCTTTCTAGGTCCAAGTTAGACATGCACTAACTTTCACTTGTAGAGACCAATCCAAGAGCCAATATTTAATCATAGCTACGTGCTACTACCTACATAGGGAGCATTTCTCTTCATACATTCTTCTGTTTTTCTCCTACCAACTCCCTCAAGCTATGCCAATGGAACCATTTTCATACGCCTGCTCACTTGGAGCAAAAACTCCAACCATCCATAATGTTAAAAAAAAGAACCATGGACAAGTGGTCCAAAAAAAAAAGAGAGGGAAAGAAAGAAATGCTTGATAGATCTAGCACTATCCTGATTCGTGATGAGGTTAAATATAACATAGCTAACACAATGCTTAAAGTTTGAATTTGTTGCAGGTGGTAGCAATTGCTCCTCAGAGTTTACCGGCTTTAATGCAAAGCATTCATGGATGTCTTGAGAATAGTGATTGGGCTACTCGTAAGGCAGCTGCTGATACATTGAGTGTCATGGCATCTCATTCAAGTCACTTGGTTGCTGATGGGGCTGCTTCAACAATAACTGCACTTGAATCTTGCCGTTTTGACAAGGTATAAATGCGGCACTGAATTCCTCTTACATGCACTGAGTAAGCATTGAAAAGTTGGACTTCTATTCAAATGTATATATTCTCTACAGACTAATTGGCAAATTACTTGAAAAATTCTTACCTGCCTTTTCATGTTGGATATTCATGGCAAGGAACAAAGTTATGGTTTCAGAGTATGTCACAGTCCTGGTTGAGACTGAGCTGTTATACAATGGATCAAACGAAATCATAATTTCAACGAGTTTCTTATCTTTGATTCCTTGTGTTGGGGAAGCAAATGTTCAACGAATATTTAACTTTCTGGTTTGTTCTAACAGGTAAAACCTGTTAGGGATAGCATGACAGAGGCATTGCAACAATGGAAGAAGATTGCAGGAAAGGGAGATGGAGCTTCTGAGGACCCAAAAGCTGCATCTCATGGTCAGTTCCCAAAAAATTCCTCTAAGGTGTTCTTGGAATTCCTTATTGCCATTCGTATATTTTCTTTTCAAATTTTATTTTGTTCAGTCATTGTTTTGGTTCATATACTGTACTGCAGATGGTAAAGATTCAGAATCAACAGAACCTTTGCAGAAAGTGGAGCTGAAAAAGTTGAATCCAAGTGACAGAAAACTGGAGTCCTCAGGGACAGATGCATCGATGTCTTCTTCCCCCTATTGCTGATTCTCTTTCCAAAGTCAAGGGAAGCAGCATTTCGGACAAAACAGTTGGGATATTGAAGAAGAAAGCACCTGCCTTATCTGACAAAGAGCTGAATCCAGAATTTTTTCAGAAGCTCGAAACAAGGGGTTCAGGTGATTTGCCTGTAGAGGTGGTCTTACCACGTCGGTTTCTACATTCATCGCACTCACAAGGTGATGAATCAGAACTGAATGATGCTGATTCTAGGTGTATTTCGAACAACAATGGGGCTCCAGGTGGTGAATCAAATGATATTCATGGGCCTATTGGTGCGAAAAAATGGATGTGTACACTAATAAACTACAAGATGCAGATGACTATGCACGGGATAAATGGGCAGAACAAAGAGTATTTAGGGGCAAAGACCTGAAATCAAGAGCATTTGATGTTGATGATAGGATTGACATTAATCAAAGAGATGCCACTAGTGTCCGTGGTGGTTTTAACAGAAGTGATGGTCATTCTGAAGGGCACAAAGGGAATTGGTTAGCAATTTCAGAGACAAACTATCGCAACTTGAGAGACAACAAGCAAATCTCATGGCAATGCTGCAGGTAGTGAAGCTATTACAGATTCCATTGAAAATAAATGCAATGAGAGATGTTTTCTAACATACATGGATGTTAGGAATTTGGTGCACAAGTGCGATATCCAACCTTGCCGACTTGTAGGGGTAAAAATAGTTTGCACAAGTGCCACATCCTGCTTCATAGATCCCTTGGTAAAACTAGGTTGGTACACTAATGATGTGAGGCATACGTACCAAAAGATAGATGGAAGAAAAGGGAAATAAAATCTGTAACATGTGTTGCCTACCTAATGTGTTGTCAGGCCTCTTAATCGGTCAGGTGGTCTGTACAGTGTGTTTCAACTGATGCATGCTATAAAAAAGTTTATGACGTGCTATCAGCATTGCAGCTACTTCTCATTTCTTCTTTTTATTTCGTGCTATCCGCATTGCAGCTGCTTCTCATTTCTGCTTTTTATTTATTTATTTATTAATCTTCAAAACAGTTATAACCATTCACATTTTTGTAAACTGCAGGACTTCATGGGGGGTTCCCATGATAGCATGGTTACTCTAGAAAACAGAGTGAGAGGTCTTGAGAGAATTGTGGAGGATATGGCACGAGATTTGGCTGTATCATCTGGCAGGAGAGGCAGTAATTTGATGATGGGATTTGAGGGTACCTCTGGTAGGACTCCTAGGCAAGTACAATGGCCTCCCTGACTACTCTAGTTCCAAGTTGGGGCGGGTGGGGTTGGTGATGGACGGATTCCATTACCGAGAGGTTCCTCTCATCAGATGGTATTTCTTCAGGAGTGAGGGTGAGAGATTTTCCTTGGAGATCAGATGTGTCTGATGCATGGATGCTATGCACATGGGGCTTCAAGAAATGGCCATCTGAACTCTAGAAGAGCCCTTAGTGGTGCTTCTAGTGATGGAAGAATCCACCAGAGCAGAACTTGAAAAGTGATCAGGTTGGTAACAGGAGAGCTGGGATAAGGGGCCGGGGACCTAGGCTTGGTGAGGGGCCTTCTGCAAGAAGTGTCTGGCAAGCCTCGAAAGATGAGGCAACTCTGGAAGCCATCCGGGTAGCTGGGGGAGGATAATGGAAACTTCACGGGCTGCAACTCGAGTAGCAATCCCTGAATTAAATGCTGAAGCCCTAACAGATGATAATTCAGGGCAGGAGAGGGGTCGACTTTGGGCATCTGGAGTCATGCAATGGATGCGCTTCATGTTGGTGACATGGATTCTGCGTATGCTGAGGTGTTGTCAACAGGGGATGATCAATACTTGTGAAACTGATGGACAGATCTGGTCCTGTAGTAGATCAGCTTTCTAACGAAGTAGCAAGTGAGGTTTTGCATGCGGTTGGACAGTTTCTACTAGATCAAAGTTCAATTGATATTGGTTTATGTTGGACTCAACAGGTATGCAGTTCATATCAGTACAGTTTATTTATTTTCCCATAATTTTATCGACATCACTCAAATCATAACATGGACACGTAATAATGGGGCAACTGCATTAATTTTACCTTCCTTGTGGTTTGAACCATTGATTCTGATCTTGATGACAGGTGGGCCATATCCTCAAAATCACATTAGCTGTAATATCCTAACCCTTCATGATATTGTCATACCTATTTTAAGTGAAAGGAACTTTGTTTTTCTTCCCTCAAATGTCTAATCACGTGGGACTATTACCCATCTGAGGTAGGGTCTCCTGGACGTTCGGCTTGGATCTGATAGATGTGTAGTGTACCAAATAGTCACTGTCAACAATAACAACAAAATGTTTTGCTGTATGGTGTATTAGAACTTTGAATTTGCTCTAATGTTTAGGGTGGAACTTATGTATTTATATAAAAAAATAATATTTTTTTATTGATGCATGAAAGTATGATTGGATGAATTTGAAAACTAGATTTTTCATACTGTGCTTGCTGAATTCATTTTGCTTTATGTTCCAGTGTACACTAGTGCTCAGCTGTCCTTTATTTTAATACTTATCTAACACGGTACAATAGTGTATGGACTATGGGGCAAGTGATTCTGGCTGACTTCTGCTATGACTAAAGTCTAAGCAGAGGTACTATGTTGGACAACAAAGCAAAGCTGCTTTTATGTAACCTAGACATCCATCTAATGCATAAGTTGAAGTCCATCACCACTTGGTTATACTTCCGTTATGATAGCACTTAGCCGTGAGATGTTTGAAAGTGGTTCATTTCTGTACCATATAATGATGGAAAATGTACGTGTTAAGGCTTTAAGCTACTATTTCTCAGGCGAGTATCCTGTCAGTGAACCCATCTTTCAGTGATCCAAAATTTCATTTGATGGACTTTTTCCATGGAGGTTTGGCGTGCACAACGCGGAATCCGGTCTGGTGTTTGGACTGGAATCGGTCGGACCGGATTTCTGGTTGGTCCTAAAACTAAAGGACCGGACCGGGACCACTTATAAGTGGTACGTTGGTCCGGTCCTGGTCCAGTCCAATACAGTCCGGTTGGACCACTTATAAGTGGTCAGACCGGTTCTCTTTTTTTTTCCTACCATCACGAAACAGAGAGAAAGGTAGAAAACCCAAGAGAAAGAGAAATTGGGATACAGAGATGAGATTACAGAGCAACAAAATTAACTCATGAAAATGGACTCATTCTTTGCTATGACAAAAAGGTGATACAAAATATCCAAACAAAAACAGGAGACTCCATAACAGAACCCATATCAGAAATCTAACAAAAACCCATTTCACATCATCATCAGAACATGCTAAAGGCACTATAAAATGCAAATAAAACCTTCAAAACATTAAAAAATAAAAAGCTTCAACCTTTATGCCTAAACCAAATCACCATCTAACGAACCCCACACTCCAAAATCCAAAAACACCAAATTCACAACAACAACAACAACAACCATAGTGACAGAATCAGCCACCAACAAGCTTCATATCTACCATGGGATCAATGATGGGATCAGCTAATGAAAGGTCCACACCACGAAAATCCTCAAGTCAAGAAGAAGCAAGAGGGAAAGGGGGGAGAGACTGATATTGGATCCGAAGGGCAGCATTGGAAAAAAGCAAAAGATTGGGAGGACAGGGACAGAAAAGAAGAGAAACTCACCGATCGGCCACAGGCGAAAGAGGAAGCCGACGTTGAGACGACATACAGAACAGAGCGCAGATGGATCCAAGACGCCGACGACGCCGACGAAGACGTGTGGGTTCGTCAGGAGAACCTTCATTAATCTCATTCTGCTAGGGTTAGGGTTTCTTCTCACTTTTTCACCCCCACCTCCTCCTCTGTGTCTCTGTTTCCAGATTAGAGAGAGAAAGACAAAGACAAAACTCTATGGCTTTTATTTCAATTCAGTTGAGGAAGGAGGAGGAGCGGCTCAGGAGGAGGAGCCTTCGATTAAAAGGGAATGAGGAACGGAGGGAAGTAAGAAGAAGAAGAAAACCCACTTTCCCACAATACTATCGATCGTCTCAGCTGCCTCCCCGGAGAGATCGGTCGAATTCATGGGGGGATTGGGCTTGAAGGGAATGAGGAATGAGGAAAGGAAGGGAATTGAGGTTGAGATGGGATTTGAGAAATGGGAACTACGTTGTACGTTCAGTTCACCCACCCCTTATTAATAAACCGGTCCGGTTCGGTCCCAAACGCCTAGACGGACCGGATTTGGACCACTGAAACCGGAAATCCGGTCCGGTCCAGTCTGGTCTGCGGTCCGGTTCTGTGCAGCCCTAATGGATGGTTGATGGGAGACAAACTCCCGAGGGTACCTTTTGCAACTGAGCTTTTGTAAAGATCCATTAAAGCATGATAGATCCTTCTCCATCCAATATGCTTCTTCTCTGATTAGAAGAGTTACCAAGTCCCACATGTGAGTTTTTTAAAGATCAATCAATTCATCAACCATATCTGTTGACAATAAAAGAAATAGACTTCTTTGAATCTTTTAGGCTCAGAAAATGAATGAGAAAAAGAAAGAATGTGATTGAGGCACTAAAGAGGCTGAAAAATAACCAAATTGGGATGCAAATCTTTGTGAAACACGCAGTTTGAACAAGTACAGGTAAAGTAAGAAAGAGCTAAGACTCAGAGTGATAGAAGAAAGATTGATTGCCATTTGCACTGTTGGAAAAGTTTGCAGATCCGGTGGCTAGTAAAGATCCGTGAATGATTCATCAAGTGGAGAATCATGCAATGACTATTTGAGAAGATTAAGGAAAATACTGAAGATGTCAAACAATGGAACTTTATTGGAAAGTCTTGGCTCCTTCTCTACATGATTTTAGCATCTTTTCATTAATGCCATATCCTAGTCAAGGATCAAAATAGCGGTTGCGGTGGGTGTAGCGGCCAGTGGCCAAAATGCTACGTAGCGGGTAATTCGCAGCGGTGTGAATTTTTTCGGCGGTCAAAACAATTTAAATCTTGTGGAGCAGCCAATCTTGTGATTTTTTAGTGATTTGGAACCATGTAAGGGTAAAGACAACTTTAGGAAAGGTTATTGAGGAAAATAAATAGAAAAAATGATGTTTTAAATTAAAATTGATTGGCTCTAATAGGTTTTAGATCATAGTGGCGCTATTTTCAAATAGCGTAGCGGCTGAACGTAGCAGCCTCAACCGCTACGCTACATAGCAGCCGCTATCTTGAACCATGATCCTAATAACACAATGGATTTTTCTGTCAATTTTGTTGGTTTCATGCTTTGGTAGAAGCACAAAATAGGCACAACCGACAGTGTCGAGAATCATCGAGAGTCGTGTGAAATATATGTTTAAAGAGGGAAGCATACATGTGATTAATAAGATATCCAGATGTAAGTATACTTCATCCGAAAGTTTCGTGGGACCTGCACAAATTGCAATACCTGACAACGCTTTCTTTATATGCTTCATTCTTTTTGGGAGGGGGGTTGGAAGGTGGGTGGGTGTATGTGGACAACAAGTCTCATGTGGTACCGTTAGATTTGAAGTCTTTTGAAAATTAAAAGATAGAATATCCCCCTCAGAGTTAGAATGGAATACTAGTATTCTTTGGGAAATTTAGTTGAAATGGTAACATACTATTCCGGTTTAACTTCGCTAGTTTTTTACTGTCAGTTCCAAGCCTGGATAAAGGAGGGAGTTGTGTTAGGTAGGTTGATAGCCACTATAAAACTTTTGTCACAACCCAATCACAAATTTTGAGAGAATGTTTGAGATGGATATGGAATAAAACTTGGAAAGATAGAATCAGAAATGACACATTCAGGAACAATTAGGGGTAGCATAAATAGGTGATGAATTAAGATGGACTCGTTTGTGATGGTTTGAACATCTCCAATGCAGGCCAACAATAGTGTTGTTGAGGGAAAGTTCTTCTATTTAGGTTGATGGCCCATCCGTTGTGATGACCGATTCATAGATTTCTAGGGTTTTTCATGATATGGTCAAGAAAAAAAAAACCTAGAAGAGGTTTTAGAGAAAGGATTGTATGACAATGTCTCCTAGAGATAGGTGACACTCCTAATAGATAGATTTTTTTTATTTTTTAGTATTTACAAAAAAAAAAAAAAAAACCCCATTGTTTAATGTATTTACACAATAGCCAATAATTTTAATTAAATCCTCTTTGTTGTTTAACACTCCCCCTCAAATTGGTGCGTAAATATTTACTATACCCAGCTTGGAAAATGCATATGATAAATTTCCTCTTGAAATGACTTTAGTAAGGAAAATTGTTAATTGTTCATCTGTGCATACATACTTCACTTTGATGTTTTCATTTTCAATTTTTTCTTTTACAAAGTGGACATCAATTTGGAAATATTTGTTCATTCATGGAAGACTGGATTTGTAGTATTTGTGGAGCTTAAGTGCTGTTAGAGTGTAATGCTATAGGTTCTTTATATACAAATCCTAGCTCAGATAGTAAAATTTGTAGCCGCAACAATTTGTAAGTTTTAAAGCTCCATGCTTGATGCTTGGCTTCAGAATTGGAGTTAGCCACCAAAGGTTATTTCTTTCTTTTCCAAGACACTAGGCTTTGTCCTATCACAATGCAACAGCTAGTTCTAGATCTTCTGTCTATCTTGAACTTGCCCAATCTGCATCATTTTAAGTCACTATAACTAAATGATTGTGTTTTGATTATAGATTTCCTTATCCTGGTGACTTCTTGAGATACTTCAAAAGTATATATCAATATTTAACCCGGACATGGGTGCAACGTTGCTACATTCTAGGTCAATGCAGTGACCTGCTCCCTCCCATAATGGTGTGCCACATCATTAGGATGGGAAGGAATTCGACATGACTTTGGTAAACAATATCTTTCAAAGCACACGTATCTAATAAACAATGTTTATTCCAACCAGGCCCTCTACTGTCTGCAATCTCTTTCCAAAATATTTCCAATAAGTTTTTTTTACCTAAACCACTCTTTCATAGTTCGTGTCAAATTTCATTCTCCTTAAATCTGGGCCCGCCCATTAGGTATGATGTATTAAGTGATTAAATAAGAAAAAAATATGATACACCTCTCAAATGAGAATCAAATAATAAAAATATGTGTTGCACATTTTAAATGAATTACTAGGTGATTAAATGATAAAAAGTATTTTGTACATTTTATTTTTCTTATTTTAATCTTATGTTAGAAAGAATGATCAATTAGACAGTTTGGAACACTCTACTCGGGCCAGGCCCACCATCAGGTTTGACGTACTAAGCGATTAATTTAAGTGACTAAATAATAATTTTTTTTTATTTTAAATAATAATTAAGCTAGATAATAAAAAACATGATGCATATTTTGAAAGAATCGCTTGCATTTTAAAAGAATACTTGATGAAATAATAAAAGAATGTTATGTACATTTTAAATGAATAACTAAGTGATTAAATAATAGAAGGTATGTTGCACATTTTACTTTTCTTATTTAAATTTTTTTTAAAACACATGATTGATTAAACGATTGGGGTTACTCTAATTAGATTTTTTATTGAGACTAGTTAGTTTGATCGAAGTGTTATTTTTTTTTAATAAAGTCGATCTAAGTGTTATTATCTGTGCAATTTTTTAGATTTTTTTATTGGATGACTGTTATTATTTATTTTTTATTAGATTTTCTTTCTTTATGACCGGTCAAACAAATCTGTTAAACGAATATTCAGATGATTTGTAATACTTTTAGAGTAAAGTTTCTTTCAATTCACATATAATGGAAAAAAAAACTCATTATTTTGTAGATTCACATATAAACAATGAAAGATGACTCTCGTTTTATTTTAATATTTTATTAAAAGTATGCCCAATCTCATTGTTGCATTTGAACAAGTTAGTTTGATTCAATTCTACCTCAAGTCTCAACAGGAGGAGCCCTATATCCTAGGTTTGAGCCCTCAAAAAAAAAAAAAAAAAGAGGTCCAAGCCCACACCTATTAAATACCTGAATTAAAATAAAGCTTGAGTCAACACCATATATCTTTTTATTATTTAGTCACTTAATTATTCAGTTAAATGTGCAACATGTTTTTTTAGGGAAAATCTCAAGAAGGTATAAAAGTTTTCACGATCTTTCAAAGTATGTTATGAAATGGTTATTTCAAAATAGTGAAAAAGTTTTTTAGTCTTCTTTCAAAGAAGACCTTTCCCGTGGTCAACTCTCATCACGATTTTTTCCCATTTTTATAAAGATGAAAAATGCCTTTGTCTAAAAGACAAGATATGATTTCTTTTAACCATGTTTCCTCTGATATATCTATGTTTCTCTTAAAACCACCACGCGCAGCTCCGTGCCAGTCTCCAATAGCCAACCACAGCCACCATCAGCTACAAGAAGCTGCCCCTCGTAGGTAGAGGAGCTCAGGAACCCAGAATGGATCCAGTTGGTCCCAATTTGACATTGGTATAGACTGATTTTTGTTGGAACTCCAGTTTAAAGACGTTTGATAACTAGATTTAGAGGGCTCCTATCTCAGTATAATGTACTGGTTGGATTTGGAAACTGATGGAACTCCTGTTTAAGCAATCTCCAATAAATTGACACTAATCTCAATGCCCAGGTAGGCTCCATTGGGTTGTCACCCTCCATCACCCAATAGATGAGGGCTATGTCAAATATTAAATGAAAAATTGTAAAGAATATGGCTAGGTGTCTTAGTCCCAAGTACTATTGTGGATGAGTTGTAGCATATACAAATGGTAAAGAAGATGGCCAGATAGAATTCTATCATTCCCATCTCTCCCTCTCATTCTCTCTCTCAAGGCCTGTCTTTCACAACTCTCGTAGCACCCCGATTATTGTACAAGTGGATTTTCCTTAGAATATTGAAGCAACCAACAAATCAATAGGCTTTGAAGAACTTATGCAATTCGACTTAAACAGGACAAACAAATCAGGCAAGTGAATGAGGAGGTGGGTGCTGGTGGAGTCTGGGAGGGGGGATATATACAAGAGAGAGAATATGAGTTTATTTTATATTTTAAATAGGGGTATTTTTGTCATTATAAAACATTTTTGAGGAAAGAAATCGCCTGCAATGGAGTTGATCGCTATAAAGGATATATTTGAAAGAAGAATGGAAAATTTTTGCACCTTTTTGAAATAATTTTTGAAATAACCATTTCATGAGATACTTTTTTGAAAAATATCAAAAACTTTTATGTTTTGAAAATCTTCCTATTTTAAACACTTATTTTTTAAAATTAGTCGTTTAAATGTGCAACATATACTTTTGTTTTCTAATAGCTTAATTATTTATAAATTAACATATTTTTCTATTCAATTACTTAATTATTTATTTAGAATATGCAACATATTTTTATTATTAATTATTTATTATTTGCTTAATAATTGCTTAATACTTAATGGTGGACCCAATTTCAAATGGGGTGAGATTTGGAGTAATAAATGTAATTATCATTTTGAGCGGTTAAGATCTTAGATGTGTGTCCACTGATGGATTTTTTATGGCTGAGCTGAGAGAATTTTACGGGAGCTGTTACAATATATTCGAAGAAAAACATGAGATAAGATCCTCAAATTATGGTTTTTAGAAAGAAATCTCTAAGGTAGGTTTAAAAAGAGATACTAAGGGCATTATTGGAAATATATGAAATTTCTGAAGTATGTTTTAAAAGATTGTTAACAAAGTCATTTCAATTTAAAATACTGGTAATGTGGCACACTGTTGTTAGAGGTAGCAGGTCATTGTATTGAGCTAAAATGTAGTAGTGACGTTGCACCCAAGTCCGAACTTACTAATTTCAATCCCTTATCCCTACAAGCGTCAGATTTGGGTGCAGTGTCGTTGCATAGTAGTTCAATGCAAAGACTTGCTTCCTTAAACAACAAAGAGCTATGTACGCAGTATTTTGAAGAAATTGGAAAAAAAATTTTGTTAACACTCTTTTAAAGCATAGTTACTTTAGAAATTACATAAATTTCCAATCATGTCCCTTCGTATCTATTTTGAAACCCTATGGATTTCTCTTCAAAACTATAATTTGAATAGACCATAACAACTCTTATAGGATTCTCTCAGCCTACTTATCGTCTACTAGTGGCCGCACATCTAAGATCTAAATTGCTCAAATGATCATTAAGTTGTTACTTTAGCCAATTTTCACTCAGTTTGAAGTTGAATCTACCATTAAGATTTACATATTAAGAGATTTATTAAGCAATTAATTTTAAAATATGTTGTATATTTTAAATGAATAATGAAGCAATTAAATAAAAAAATATGTTAATTTATGAATAATTAAGCTATTAGATAATAAAAATATAAGTTACACATTTTAAATGAATAATTAAGAAATTAAGGGTTAAAAAATATGTTGTACAATTAAAAAAAAAAACTAAGCTACTAAATAATAAAAAAAATATGGGGTCGACTCAAGCTTTATACGAAATCAGATATTTTAATAGGTGTGGGCTTAGACTATTTTTTTTTTATTCCCGAGAAGGCTCAAACCTAGGATTAGGGCTCTTGTTGAACCTTGAGGTAGAATTGGATTAAACTAACTTGTTCGAAGTATCTCCAACCATGAGATTGGGATATTTTTAATCGAATATTAAAACAAAAAAGAGGAAATTACCTGAAAAATCACCTTAGATGTCCCGTGCACCAAAAAGGCCCTCATAATTCTTATGCTACTGAAAAGACCCTCCTGCCAGTTTTCCCTTTTGTTTGAGCGACGATATCGTTGCTCGTGTCTTCTTCTTTCTTGCTACTCTCCCTCTTTCTTCATCTTCTCCGCTCTATTTCTCCCCCCACCCCCATTTCTCTTGGCAACCACAATGGAGGAGCCGGGATAGGAAGAAGATTGCAAAACTTTATCGATCTGCATAACAGGAAGGAAGAAGACAGGGTCTGGTCTTAACGTTGCAAAGAAACAAGTGATCGACCAGATCTCATCTGGTCTCACCGTGGACCAGTGGGCTTTGGAGTGTAGATCGGAGATTTGGATTTGATCTATCATTATCATTTGACAGAACAAAACTAGTGCAGCCAAACACTTTGAGATGGGACAAGTCAGGTTTACAGGAGAACAAATTATCATATGGGGATGTGCCAAATAAGACAGTGGATGGTGTTTTGTTAATCAGATAGGTTGCAGTCAGGACTGCTTCCCCCCATAATTGCAGAACATGTGAAGAATAAATCAAGGATCTAGCAGTTTCTAGAATATGTCTATGCTTCTGTTCAGCCACTCCATTCTGCTGTGGTGTGGCAGGATAGGATAATTGAGCTAGAGTCCTTGACTGGTCAGGTAAGAACGAAATTTGTGGGACATGTCTTCTCCCCCAGAGTCGAGTCGAGCATAAATATTTTAATCCTTTTGTCAAATTGAGTGGAAATCATGGTGGAGAAAGCAGCATAGATAGTGTATAAATTAGAGCGATTTTTCATCAAATACAACCATGTTATTTAGTAAAATCATCAATAAACAACACATAATAAATGGAACCGCCTTTCGTTTGCTGAGAAGCAGGTCCCCAGACATCGGAATGCACCAAATCAAAAGGAGCATTAGTAGAAGAAGTGCTATTATTATAAGGTAATGCATGTTGTTTACCAAATTGACAACCAAAACAAGTAGAAATGTCTGATATAGAAATGTTGCCAAAAACACCACTAGAAAATAAAAACTTCATCTTATTTAAAGATAAATGGCCTAAATGAGAATGCCAAAGAGCAAAGGGTGATGCAGAGGAAACAAGGGCGGCAGGTGAGATGCTGGATGATGGAAGATGCAATGAGTGGAGATAGTAAAGCCCTCCTGACCTAAGGCCGGTCCCAATCTGTCTCCCGGTGCGAGGATCCTGCACAGAACAACCAGTGGAAGAAAATGAGACAAGAAACCTAGAAGAAGTCAATTGACTAATAGAGATTAAGTTGAGAGATAGGTGAAGAACACACAAGACATTACTGAGAGAGATCAACTTATTTGAAACGGAGCCAATAAGTGTGACTGGCAAAGGAGTGGCATCTGTTGTATGGATTCGTTAGAGAGCTAGCAGGAGTATGACAGTCATGAAGTATGGAAACATCATTTGTCATATGATAAGATGCACCGGAATAAAAAAATCCATGTAGTATCATGTGTACCTGAAGGACTGGAAATGTTGGTGGCAGAACCAAAAGCTGAGGGGGCAGTGGCCATCTGAGGAGCAGAACCAGTGGATGAAGCCAGAAATAATTGTTGCTTGCGCTCATCAACCATAGCCTGGATCTGAGAGGTAAGATCCATTTGCGGAGGCAATGTACTAATCATCTTTAGTAGCATTTGCGGCATGAATAAGATTGCATGGGACCCACGAGTGTTCGTTGGACAGATTGTTTGTTCTTGTTTGTTTGGCCTTTGGGGTCTGGTTGGGCAGTTTCCGTTTCCAGTGTCCTTTCTTCTTACAATAGTTGCAAAAATCATTGGTACCAAGGTGGAAGAGGGCGATCAGTCTTCGAGGTACTAACATTAGCTGAAAGTACATGTGTGGGTTCCACATGTTTTCTTCCTTATAGTGAAAGCTGAGTCTGTTCTTACGCCAGAAGTTCTGAGAGTGCCGCATCAACAAAAGGCAGTGGGGATCGATATAATAAAACCACGAAAATGTTCAAAATCATGGCGGAGGGCCATAAGAAACTGTACCAGGCGAGTCTGCTGCCTATAGACTTCAAAGGTATGGGCATCATCAGTCTCTTTAAAAGTGGGTTCTATTAGAGCCAGTTGATCCCATAAGGCAGTCATTTTGACAAAAAGATCATGAATGGAGTCACTACCTTGGTCTGCATTTTATATTTCCCACTCTAACTGATACTGGTGAGTAGCATTAGACTGAGTGTACAATTTAGCTAAATAATCCCAAGCATCCTTAGGATAATTGAATTTAGCCCATTGATTCCCAATTGATGGAGCGACTGAATTGGCGATCCAAGAATTTATCTTCCCCACTGAAGCTTCCCATTCCTCAAAAGTGGGGTCTTTACTATATAGTGTAGGAATCTTCTTAGCAATATATTTCCACAATTTATGTCCTTTGAGGAAATTTTGCATCTGATGGGACCAATAAGGATAATTGGTTCCATCAAGTATTACATTAATCCCCGAGGTTCGATTCGAAGACATTTTAACAGAAAATGCGTAGAGATGTTATCAACCGAACCACAAGTGAACCCCAATAACGAAACTGTACTACTCAGATATGGAGCAAAACTCAGACGAAAATAGAATAAAGTTGCAGGCAGACTGTTTAGAGAAGAAATCCAGCCACACACACCAAAAACAAAAAACACACACACACCACACAAACCCTAAACCCTAAACCCTAAAAAAAAAAAAAAAACGATCTGAAATCCCAATTAAACAGGTCCAGGTGACCTTGAATCTGAGCACAAGTCAGTGCTGTGGGGCCCATTGGATGATCAGATGGGAGATCAGATCACTGATCACACACAGTGATCTCTGTCCCTAAAATGTTCAAAGCCTCTGACTGGAATTTTGACGAAACCTTGAGAGACCAGAATATTGTACGGTCTTGATGGAAACTAGTTGCAACAAAGAAAATAAGTACAAATCAGAGAAAATGGCCTACCTCAGATGATCAGAAAATCTCAAAAAAATATTCAGAATTCCTAGAATATATGGGCGGACCATGATGGGGAGATTTCTCTGATTTGGGATGATCACCAATGGGCCACCTTTGATCACAAGCAGAATACTGTGCACAAACTATCACCCTGCTCCTCTTATGCTTGAATAGACAGATAGATGGGCTCTGATACCATCTTAGAGAAACCGGAAATCACAGAAGCATACAAGAGAAAATCGTACACTCATTGTATTGACTATGGGTATTTATAATACGGTATTGCCTAGTTTAACAGATCTATGTAGGCAGGTGCAGGTGTTTATGCCCCCATGCAGCATGTGCCATACAATGAACTGAATCTTCGGTGTAAAAGGTAGCGTAGGGACCAGAGGCATGTCCATGGGAAATGTGGCATAGGAGTATTGGGTCTATGGCTTGTAAAGTGCTTTTATTGTACAACAACCCGCTGGTTCAGCACCCCAACGTAGCACATTGTGTCCTCCCAGTGGCAATTGAGTAATTTTGGAGATGATATAAATCAGCCAAAGTGAAGTGAGTTTCTGCATGTCACATACCAATGCCATTTGGGCTGGTAGAAGGCCTATACTCCACCTTTTTGGGTAAATTGGTTAATGTTGGATGAATGAAGTCTGGTATGGTTTGCAGGGGAGGGAGCCTGGAATGTAGTGATAATACATAGCGTACATAGCGTCAATGCTAGATCCATCATCCAACACCCAATGTAAGTCATCAAGAATTACGTTTCTATGTTTGATAAATGTTCTCCAAAAAGATGAATACTCGCTTTGGGTTTGCATTGTGCCAATGTCGATGTTCAAAGGTATTTTGTGTTAGCATTTTGACTCATAGTGCCTCTGGGTGGTTGAGAAAGTGCCAGACTAGGTGGGCTTTAAAGGCCATTGATTGTGTCTGTAAGTCACGCAGCCCAAGACTATTCTCATTCAATGCAATGGGTGTAAGAGTGTGGCGGTCCTCATCTTTTCTGGTCCACAAAAAGGAAGATGAAAGAGATTGTGGCCTATGACAGACCTTGGTGGGCAATGATTCATGGGAGAGCCAATAGATAGGTATAGAAAGTTGACAGCCTGGATGAGGACTTTCTGCCCTGCATGAGAGAGAAGCTGTCCTTTCCACTAGGCTATGTGATTTTATGTGCGGGATAATACTATGGACCAAGAGGCAGACGTGGAACATGGGATAGAGAGTGTAATCCCAAGATAAGATATGGAATAGCCTACCTGAGTGATCCCCAGAGTTGATTTGGATTCATCAATTATGGTATTTGGATTATTAATAGAGGAGCAGCTGACTCTTCCAAGTGTTGATTTTTTGTCTTGATTCCTGTTGAAAAGTTTTTAAGACATTTTAAAAGGGTTGATTGAGTTTTTTTTTTTTTTTTGGTCGAATGAAAAAGAGCAAGTCATCAGGAAACTGAAGTAGGTTGACTCTATCCCTGTTTGGTGCAATTTTTGGAAAGGAGATACGATTAGGGAGAGTTCGAGCTGCTACCAGCCACATGGTCCACGTCAGTGCCTCTGCATAGAGGATGTATAGGTAGGGTGACGGTGGGTCACCCTGTCTGAGACCTCTCTTGGACATGAAAGAATCAGTAAGTGACCCATTGATACAGAGACAATAAGACACTGTCATTACACAAAGCATGATTCTAGCAATGAAGTCGGGGGCAAAACCAAAGTGTTGGAGGCAAGACCAAATGAAATCCCAACTGAATGTGTCATAAGACTTCTCGATGTCCAGTTTGATCGCTAGGAGTGGGCTTTTATGCCTTCTTTGGTTCATCATATGAAAACCCTCCTTAGCTAGGATGATGTGTATCCTTGGCCTGCCAAATTTGTATGAAAGCTCCCTGGTTGGAGAAATGATTTTGTGTAGCTGTGTAGGAGTGGTCTTGGTTTGTTAGCCAAGATTTTGGAAATAATCTTTAGGCTACATTACAGAGCCTGATGGGCCTAAAATCTTATAGCCCATTTGCTCCTCTTTTCGGAATGAGGACAGTGGTGGTGAATTCAAATAAGAGGGAATGCGGTTTTGGTGTAAAAAAAAAATCTAGGAATAGTTTCATGATGTCTGCTAGGATGTCATATCAAAATAATTGACAAAAACTAGAATTGAAACCATCAGGCCCGGACACCTAAAGTGGATTGATGGAGAACGCTACTTGGTGGACCTCACTCTCAGTCAGTGTACGCATGAGGTCTTGGTTTGCCTCTGGTGTAACAAGTTGATGATCAGAAGAGGCAAAGTCAGATTGTTTGGGTCTGATGGGAGCATGTCATCATTATAAATGATTTCAAGGTGGGCTCGACAATGTTACTGACTTTCGTCATGTGCTGTCAGGGTGCATCTGTCAGTTGTTTTGATTTGGAGAATAAAATTTTTCCGACTGCAGATATGGGACACCGCATTCCGTATGAAAATATTTAGTTTGGTCTCCTGCAGACAGCCAAGTCAGACTCACTCCCTTTTGCCGTTACTGTTTGCACTTTCCCTTTTTTTTCTCATTGCATAATCTTTGAACCTTTTGTTAAGGTTTTACATTGATCAAGAATATCTACTTCCCAGTTTCAAGGACTTGATCCGATTAGGATGTTTGTAGTTATGGATGGGTAAATATCTTGTTGGAACCTTTGAACCACGATATGATAACAGTTGTAAGTTTAATTTGACATGTGAAAGCTATCTTATCCACACTCCACAGATATTTCTGTAACCTCCCCTTTGGAAAATATGACCAGCGTATTGTTTTTAGTAAGAAAGCAACTATGAAATTCTGTAGAGCTTTCATTTGAATGTTTTTTTTCTGAGTGCCCAGTTAGAAGGCAGACCCCGTTTTCCATCAAAAGGAAGGGAGGAGAAACAAAAATAAAACAAAAGCCATGAATGACTTTTAGTCCTAGTCCTTTCATGTTTTCCTTTGGCTTCATTTTTCTGTAGTCTGTTGATGATTTGGCATTTGCCGCTTTCCCCTGCAGAAAGGATCAAAATATTGGCCAATGCGCATCATATGGGCAGATATATCAGCTGTATATCGGTCTTGGATGATTTGATAAACAGAAAAAAATGTCACTGACATCTATATGAGCCGATAATAGGTGTATCAGCCAATACAGTTGATACAATCAGGACATATTGGTCATGGCCAATCTGATAAATAGAAAAACGCGTCGCTCACCGTCACTATCGGCCCGTATTGACCGATTTCAGGTTGATATTGGCCTGATATGGGTTGATACGGTATGGAGTTGTTGGAGTCAATAAGCAACAATTAATGATCCGTATGGAGAGTACTACTAATTGGGCGATCGAAGACGATGGCAATATTTCTATCCTTATCCTCACTATGTAGAAACGCAACAACAATTATCAGAATTAGGTTCATACGATCAATACCAAGACCCTGTGCACGATATCTCGTATCTCTATGAATGATTTATGATTATACATCTGATTTGAGTTTAGAAGTGCATAATACTAATGAAATTTCAGTGATATTTTTTTCCTAAGGATGAGAGATATATTAAGCATAGATGATGAAATTGTTGAACCTTGCGTTTTATTAGTTTCTAACTTAACATAGCTGGTCAACATGAATATGTGGACAAATAGATCACTATTATTGTTTTATAATCATAAATCAATACAGCAGTTGTATGACAATGAGGGGTCCAATTTTCTAGATCTTTTGATATTTTTTTATGGTTTTTTTAATCTTATTTTCATTTCACACCATAAACCCATATGCCGCAACTGATACATATCATTTTAGGCACTGATATGCCCACCACAACTGATTGTATTGATCCTTGCCCTGCAAGTGACTTGAATGATAATTTATCTCCTCTATGGCTGGGATGGATTTTTTATGTTTATGTTTCATTTTGAACTTTGCAGTTGACAGAACTAGTGATGGAGAATGGACCAGATTTCATGGGCATGCCAATAGAAGTCAAGCGAGATCTTATATTGTGTTTGCATGAAGCTACAGGAATAGAGCTGCCTGAGGAATGGGAAGGAGCATCAGCAGACCAGATGATGCTGCAGTTAGCATCGATGTGGGGAATAAATTTGCAGCAGTTTGAGAAGTAGCAGGCTAGATGAACATGTGGTTGGCTCTCTGTATTTCTTTTTAAACTATATGGCCTGCAGAACCCAACGGAAGTTGATGACTGATGATGGGTCCATACCTTTGAAATCATGTATTGCCATATGTAATCTTGCAAACAGAAAGTGAACTAGTCAGTTTCATTTGCTGCTTGGAGTTAAAACAGCATTGATTTTGATTGCAAAAGATGGGAACCTATTACCCTTGTAATTGACTTTCATCATATTTGAATGCACAGTTGAATTTCAGTGTACTCAATTGTTGGAATAAATTGTTGTAGAACAGTCCAAGCATGGTGTTTGAGTCAATGTTGAAACATGCATCGCTTAACAGGGCAAGGAATGAATGCCTTGGCATTCTGGCCTTCAAACCAGATCCAATCATGCTATTCAATAAATTCACCTTGACCGGAGGGAAGACATTTCATATCAGATTAAAAAGAGAAGATCCACTTTACATCAAGCTTCCAAATAATCAGGCCCGTCTGAAGAACAGTGGATGGATTTGATTTCCTCCATAAGAGTAGTAGGAAGACCAAGAGCCCAAATTCTATCCTAGTCCCACCCCCCAACTATCTTTAGAGATGCATCCAGAAACATGATCCTTCAGTTATAACCATTTCTCAAGACTGCTCTCCTGCTAATAGTATTGTTGATAATTTAGGGAGCCAAAGGATCTAATGAAAAGAAGGTATTCTTGCCATCCCCAATTAGATGAAAAATAGGCTTGAAGCTTGTATTTAACTTTGAGAATGCCCTTCCAATTATGGTTTTAAATTCCACTTCTAGTTTTATGGATAAATGGCATGGATGGCTTTCGTGCAACCTTCTTAAACTTCACTAACCAAAGTTACTTTTAGGGGGCCCACCTAGATGCATAGAAAAACCAAGGGAGCATATCGATCGAAAGGCTTCGATGTCGATCAGGAAATATCTAGTATGAAGTCATTCAAATGATCCTAACCTTCCTTTAAAATTTTAAAGGCAAAATTATCTTTTTAACCAAAGGGACAAGTCATTTGAGTTTTTTTTCTCAAGATAAATTGGCCAAAATAAAAAAACTTGGAGGGTCTTATTTGGATGTGGATTGTAAAATATATTAATATCAAGTAACTCTAGCTTTGGTTTTGGTCGTTAAAGTTTAAGGACAAAATTATCTTTTTAATTCTAGGGGATAAGTGATTTAAGTTTTTTCAAGGAGAAATTGGCCGAAAACAAAAAAAAAAAAAAAAAGAAAAAAAAAAGAAGAAGGGATGGTCTCATTAACTTTTATCTAATTTAGCTATAGTAAGGGAGATTAAAAAAAAAAAAGAAAAACAGAAACTATAAGGGCTCACTTGAAATTATGTGCAAACTCATAGTTCTATTTATAAAAAAAAAATATATCTTTTAAAGCAAAACATAACTAGAGGGAATTTGAACTGAGGCCTCTTTCACCTCTCCTGATTGCACCAGGAGAAAGCCCCAAGCCACCTTTATCTTTGGGCCTGCAAAATTTTTCAACTACTTTGCACCAGGAACACTCGTCTTCTATTTGCCTCCTATTCCTCTTTCATCTCCTTCTCTTCTTCTAACTACTTTGCTTCTTTCTCTTTCTTATATTCTGGTTTCTTCTCTTGCTTTCATACTTTAACTTTGATATATTTTTTTTTTGAATGATTGATACAATAGCTTCTATTGCACCCCTTTATATGTGTTAGATCGGCTGCTCCCTTTTATGTTTAAGTATCCACTAGCACAAGAACCCATGCTTAGGATGAATCTATCCATACAATTCAAATCAAATATTCATGCAATTGGAAAATAATTATTGACTTGAGTGGCAGCCCAAATACATTGCAAACAGTAAATTTTATGAAAGAAAATAAAAGAAGAATATATATGACTGTACCTATTTTCACAATTAAGAGAGGTAGAATAGAAAGAAAATAGGAGAAATGAAGTTAAAAAAAAAAAGAAAAATATGTAAAAATGGGAACAAGAGATGTGAGTAGAAAGACACTATTACATAAACAAAAAAAAAAAAAAAAAAATGGGGAAGTTACAAGATACATGGGTAGTTACATGGATAGTGAGAAATTGGTACTTATATGAGATGATGAGTGTTGCATGGGATAAGGAGTAGGCAGTTACCAGAGATATAAGGGAGGAGGGAGTATCTAACAGTGAAAATCAAAACAGAAGGTCCAAATTAGATTGAAAACCCTTCAGCTTAATATCATATAATGGTTAAATCTCTTTAGTATAGGTAATTTGCTACCAGATGCCAATTCTAAAATTTGAATTTTCATTATATGTATATTTCCAGTCAATAATAAGTTTTCCACTTTTGAGGTTACTTTTACAATTAAAGTGTTTAACTAAATGGCTGATTATGTATAGTTGTGAACACATCTATTAAAAGTGTCTTAATTGGCTTGCCAATTAAAACTTAAACAACTATTTCTTCATCAAGAGATCATATTTTCAACAATCGTTGTATGACTTTGGCTAGGTGTAACTCGCTATTTCTTTCTGCATTCCAATTTCATTGGTAGTATGTATGTCACTTTATCTTGTAGTTGACATTCTGGGTTTCATTTTATCCAAGTTTAAAAGATGTTGCTCTTGTGGTGTGCCCTTTTAATTTATACCTCTCACGATTCTTGTATTAATTCACCATCTATAGTCTATTTTTGTCACAACATAAGGACCTGGGATAAGCTTCAACTATTGTTGTGTTTAAGATTCTTGACAAGTATAATAAAAAATTTCTTTAGATTAAATACAAATATTCCCAAAGGTACATCATGTATCTTATGGTGATTGATCTTACCATGACCATTGAATATTGTTCTTTTGGACAATGAGGTTGAGCTTCTCTTAAACACAAGTAAAGATGATTTGTAGCATCAATGGTAACAAATGTAACATTCTATACTTAACTCCATTTTCTCTATTAACAAATTCTCATTAGTCAACTAATTACATCATCATTATTTTCTATATAGGATGATGACATCACCTCTCTTTTTTCGGATTTAAAGATGAGCATTCATTCAAATTGAAATTAGCAATAAAAATTAGTTTTTTTTTTTATGGCTTATTTGGTTGTCTTCATATTCTTCTTAATTAAGACATGTAAAAATCCTATCTTTTAGTTGTTTGTTATTTTTTTTTTTTTCTGTCTTTTGTTTCAGATCGGTTGAGCATGGATGCCTTTACCTTTACCGCCGGAAAGAATATGATATCACCTCTCTTATGATATCACCTCTCTTTCTCCATGTCTTGAAAATGGGCATTCATTTGAATCAAAAGTACCAATTGAGTGTTTGAGCGTAGAGAAATCATTGTTTCCTTTCCTCCCGAAAGATTCAATTTTCTTCCATATGGGTTAAATCTAACCCAATTGTCGTTTAATTTAAAAGCCCTTGTTTCCTTTTTCTCTTTAGATTGGTCTTTATAAATTACAGATTTGGTGTTGTTAAATATTTTAATGATCAAACTCAAATGGATATGTTGCGGAGAAATTAACAAGACATGCTATTAGAGGCCGAGGAAAAGAAATGAAGTTTGAAGTTTCTTCAAGGAGGTTAATCCATGTCTTGTATGTAGCCACTTTGAGTTGTATTGAAGAAAAGGAACAATAAAGGATTTATTTAGACGTGTCTTTGTATTTTTATGATTATCTACATGTGATCTTCGTCAACATAGACATTCAACTCTATAAGCTACATCTTGTGCTTCTCTTTTTTTCTTTTTAATGTTTACTTCTATTTTGATTTTCTCACTTTCTTTTCTCACCTTGCCCTTGGAGTGACACCTCTATTGGCCCACTTCAAAGAAGCCTTCTGATATGTCTAACCCTAGATGAAATATATAACCATACAAGGCTTGGGGACGCAATTTGAGTCCTCCACGGACTCACCCTACTATTGGATTTAGATTATGGGTTTTTTATACAGTGATTACTGCATTTTATATCTTAATCTTCAGTTGAATCCCCAAGTATAACCTTTTATTAGACATTGTAGTAGAAGGCTTTCAATTCAATTTTGATTGCAATCTTCAGTTTTTAACTATCACCGGACCCCACATCAGCCTATTATTATTATGCTGTTGTTTTCAAAACTTCCTACTTACGTCATTGTGTTAAATATTCTAATTTAATTTTAGAGGCCTTTCTTCTTTCAGTTTGGCATCTTATTTTTTATGAAGTTTGTTTTTCATGATTTTGAATCCTAGCATTTGAAATTCTTAATTGTTATGCTTATTGGGTTTTTTAGTTAATTTATGCATTATAAAACAATGTCTTAGTTGGGTTCCCCAAAATAAATTTTTTTTGTCCTCTTATGCACAAACGATTCACTTAGGTTCTTTAATCTCATTGATTTAAAATAGATCCGTATGAAATAGATCTATTTCAAATAGGCCATGTTTAAAATAGATGTTCTTTAAATAGATCTATTCCTTTTGGTACGCTCTCAAGTCTCAACAGATTGTTAGGGCTTTTAGATGATAAAACCTGCTTATATGTTTTGCACTCTCTCCTGCTTCACAACCAGTTTCTTTAAAGAGCAAGGCTCCCCTAAGCTCAAGCTTAGGATAAGGTAAGCTCAAGTGTGTGGTGGAACCCACTTGGGGACCCACATGGGGATGGGAGTGGGGGGGATTTCAAGGACTCCCTAAGATCTTCCTCTTTGCAAAAAATCAGCCTCAACCGTAATTTCTATCATCTCCATATGGGCCCAAGAGTTTAATGATCAACAATCCATTCGATTTGATATATAGTCAATTCAACGGTCTAGTAAATTCGGATCTTACCGAAAGTTGATGGACATATGCAATTTAAGGGGATCATGTGTTAAGTTCATTTGGATGGACCAAAGGTGGGCCCACATACACGAGCTTACGAAACTTTCTCCCTAAGCTCGAGCTTAGGGGAGCCTTGCTCTTCTTTAAAAAGTCCAGCACTCTTAACTATATATGTGTAGACAAGTGAAATTCTACACTGAAGCCCACCTACTAAAAATCTAATCCATTCAAAATTAACGCCCTCTGATTATTATGGGATATGGCCAAGAGAAGCAATGCTTTAGACAATTCCTCATCTGCTGGCATTATGATGTTTGGACGAAGAACCTAGCCCTTGCTGCAAATGTGACAGTGGGCAAGAAGAATATTCAAGAGACACCTCAGCTTTAGATGGGTTAATCACACACTGGTTGAATCAGGTGGCTAGACAGGTATGGTTTGGACATCAGGTCTTGATAATTTCTCAAATATTACATAATTTACCTAGCATATGTGCAATCAAAAATCTCCCTTTCGCCATCTGAAAACAGGTGATTGGAACAGTGATGAATTTCTAATCAACCTGACTTTCAGGCTGAGACTCATCAAAGATGCAAATTTACAGACCCAGCAAAATTTCTACTTCCCTTCTGGCATATTATATTATCACATATCTCCAAAACAGATGAAGCTTACTACAAAGAGGATGAAAATTAACATAGCTAGGTCATTCAAGAGTTGATGTAGAATAAGATCTCGCTGCCAAAACAATTACAAGGACAGATGCAAAGGCTGAAGCAAAAGTAACTGTGGATACAAATCCTGAATGTGCACTACTGCCACATGGTATTTGCCAAATTGGCACTCCATCAGGAATGAATCCCTCGTGAGTAATTGAGACCCATAAACAATGCTTGCCTCGCTCTTTTCCCAGCACGCAACGCATCAACACGTCTGGCAAACCCATATCGACTCTAGAATAGCCACCACTTCCATCAAGAGGCTGTAAAAGAAACAAAAAGATAATTAGAAACAGATTTCAATCTAATAGAAATTATTGTGTCTGAATCATGACTTGATGCAATAGCTATGCTAAAGATATCTAGCTATAAACAACTTTCACTATACTCAGGAGCCCAATCACCCAGAACCCTATAGTTCCTTGTCATCTGTAGTAAGCAAAAAAGGATGGTGGTGGCTAAATAGCATGAAACACAAGCAATTCAGATGCAGAAACGGGAAATGCAATTATCAGAAATTGTAGGAATGCCAGGAAGCACATACAATGTTAAACAAGATACAAGATGAGGATCACCATCATCATCATAGCCTCGTCCCAACTATGTTGGGATAGGCAACATGAATTTTGTTTTTCCATTCCGATCTATCCTGAGCCAAAATCCTCAGATAAGTTGCGCATCTTCAGATCTATTTTTACTACCTCCATTCACGTCCTCTTCGAAGTTCGGCGTATCCCTTCCCCTTAGACTATCAACCTGCATAGACAAACTTTTCCTTACAATGATGTTGCCGACCTATATTGGACATCCACAAACCATATCAAACGGGTTTCTCTAATTTTGTATTTATGATACCCCTAAATGCTTTCTAAAGTATCAATTTCCAATTTATCATTTCTAGTTTTACCACACATCCACCTCAACATTCTTATCTCTACATCCATTTTGTGCATATATTGCTTCTTGATTGGCCAACATTATGCTCCATTGGTCATATAGCTGGTCTAATCACTATAAGAATGACAAGACTTTACTGAGACCGATTGAATCGCCGAAAAAGAATCACCCTAAATAATAGCATTGAAATCTTCCATCCTTCACGGCAGCCAACCGAAAGAGCAAAGACTTCAAATTCATTAGCATCAAAAGAATCCACAAAACCTGAATAACTTCTGACAATATTGCCATTCCAGTCCTGAATAATACCTTCTCTCCCAACATACTGAACATGACTACCATACAAATTAAGCTTTAGGACTCCCAATGAAGGGTTCATCCATAAAGCTCTATGAACACTTCTTGCACACCATCCTCCCCTTAGAATTGCTGCCCAATACCTATATTCAGATCTTCCAATGGAATTCCTTCTATCTCCTTTCTCTTACTCACCGATTCTGACACAGACCAAACAATAGACACAACAATCTCCTCCACAAGATTGCAACTTCATTACTGATAAACTGAGGAAGAGACTTGTTGGTTGGAGAGCATGGACACTTTCATTTGCTGGTAGAGTTGAGCTCATTAGTTCTACCCTCTATTCCTTACATGTCTAATTAGCAACCAGCTTCCTTTTTCCTAAAGCATGTATAGGTATCCTTGAGAATGCACACCATTGCTTGGAGCAAGAATAGATCCGTTAACTTCTGAACAAGGTTGGTCATGGCCTGAGATCCATAGAGCAGATTGATTGCGCAGCTCTTCAACGTCAGATCTGGCAGATTGTTAGGAGGAGATCCCTATGGGCTGAATGAGTTAATGCTAAACATATTAAGGGGACATCCTAATAGGATTTAGAGGTTGGCCCTGATCACTCTTGGGGATGGAGAGGCATTCTTGCCAATGAGAGGTTTCTGCTACAAATGTTCTGCACATCAATGGTAATTGGTCTTCGACTTCCTTTTGGTTCGGTCCATGGCTTCGATGTGGAAGGCTTGCGAACCATTACGGCTTGAGAGTTGAGACACATCTATGATCTCATGCTCCCAAAGGATATTAAAGTCAGCTCTTTCATTTGTAATGGTTCTTGGGCTACCTTATGGACCTTAAGGGCTAGTTTGGTATTTCTACTTGTAAAGTCAAGTAGAGTAATGTCAAAAAGTCACTCATATTTTATTCATACTCTCTCCAGCTTTTCCAACAAAAAGTCAAAAAGCAAAAACAATTACTCACTAAAAGACAAAAAAACTCCATTTCCCATACCAAAAGTCAACAATATTCTATCCCCAACAACTAAAAACAAAATACCATCATAACTCACTACATTTTTTATTCATACTTTTTATTTCACTTCACTCCACTTGATTTTAAAAGTAAAAACTCTACTCCGCAACCTTCATTCAATTATAATAATGAGATTGTTTGAAGAGGCTCTGAGAATGGGAATTTCTCTCAAATCTGCTCTTGATAACTACCATGATTGGATACAGGCTCCTTGGAGTGAACTGATCGGGTTTAGTGGGTAAATTAATAAGCATTCCATGACAGCTTGGTTTACCATTTGAAACGGGCTAAAAAACAAGGATCTTTTATCCAAGGGAATCCGATGCGATGGAACATGCCCCTTGTGCAACTACTATCCAGAGTTTATTAACAATTTATTTATTGATTGCAGATACAGTTCCACAATTTGTAATTCAATCCCTGCCATTTCAGCTTCAGTCATCAATCGGGTTCATCCATTGAAGATCATATTAGTAGTTTCCTAAACCTTTGTGACCTGAGTAGGAAAGGGAACAGCAGTCTTGCTCTTCTTTGTTTTCCTAGAAGCCCTTTGTCTTAACTTGCAACATAGTTTGGTGGAAGGTGACTCTTTGTGTGACCAGGTGGGCATTTGGCATTTCTAAGCCTCCTTGGACTTTAATAAACATGGTGGAAGAGGTAGCTAATCTAGCCAGATTTCTAAATAACTCCTCTCATGCAAAAATAAATGTCAAATCAGTAGCAAAACAATTAGCAAAAGAAGAAATCAATCCTGTCAGATTGTCCTAACCAACAGTATAAGAGCTTAAATGATGCAAGAGCATATGACCTAGATCCAAAAGATCATGTGATTGATCAGTCAAACGTCCATCCTTCCAAGTTTTGCCGCACATCCACCCCAACATTCTAATCTCCACCACTCATTTTTCACATGTGTTGCTTCTTGATTGGCCAACATTCTGCTCATGGGTTATAGCTGGTCCAACCGTTGTCTTGTAAAATTTTCCCTTCAAGTTTGTTGGTATGCATCAATCACAAAGATCTCTGAAGCAAGTCTCTACTTCAACCATCACGCTTTTATCCTATGTTTGACATCTTCCTCAATCTCTCCATCCTTACTAATTATCAAGCCAATGTATCGGAATGAGTCTCTTTGTTAAAGCTATCGAGCTTTAATTCTCACAGTAGTTTCAGCTCTTTGTACATGCCCACTGAAGTTACAATCCATATATTTTGTCTTTGTGCTCCTTATTTGAAAGCCCTTGGATTCTAAAGCCTTCCTCATCTCTCAAGTTTTGCATTCACATCATTTCTTAATTCATACATCAATACTATATCATCTGCAAACAACGAACACCAAGGTACCTCTTCTTAAATATGAGCAATTAACTCATCCATACTCAGTGTAAAGAGATAAGGGTTTAAGGTCCATCCTTAATGCAAACCTATGATCACTGGAAACCATGGATTAAAAACTCAGCCAAGTCCGAGTCCATCACCGATTCGGGTCTATAGTGACTCGGGCTCGGCCAAACAATTGTATTGAACTTAAAGTCGAAAATAAAAAAAAAAGGAAACAACACGGGTTTTTTTTTTTTTTTTTTTTTGTAGAAGTGCTTTAAATAGAGGGAGTGGGAGAGAGAAAGCAGTATAAATTGGGGGGGGGGGGGGGGGGGGGGGGGGGGGGGTGGGGGATTGATTGTGCAGTGAGGAGAAAAAAGCTGATGTGATAGCTGCAGTCTAAGAAGCACGGACACGGACACGGGACACGGACACGACACGACACGGACACGCCGACACGGCATTTTTCAAAAAAGTAGGACACGGACACGTTGGGGACACGTTAATAATTAATAATAATAATAATATATCTAATCATATACTAAAAGATACTATCATTTTAACTTTGTAATCAATTTAGAAATCAAATAAGTTATGACCTTTTACAAACAGCCCCATTTTCTTTTTCATTTTTTACTCTTAATTTTATTATTGTAACTTTGTAATCAATTTAGCAATCATATAAGTTTATAACCTTTTACAAACAGCCCCTTGTTCTTTTCATTTTTACTCTAATTTTATTATTTTAACTTTGTAATCAATTTAGCAAACAAATAAGTTATGACCTTTTAGAAACAACCCCCTTTTCTTTTCATTTTTTACTCTAATTATTATTTTAACTTTGTAATCAAGTTAGCAATCAAATAAGTTATGACCTTTTGTAGTCAGCCCCCTTTTCTTTTCATTTTTTACTCTAATTTTATTATGTTTAACTTTGTAATCAATTTAGCAAACAAATAAGTTATGACCTTTTACAAACAGCCCCCTTTTCATTTCATTTTTTATTCTAATTTTATAATTTTTTTTTCCAATTAAAAGAGGCCAAAGTGTCCCCAGCGTGTCCCCTGCGTGTCCCCAGCGTGTCCCAGCGTGTCCCCAGCGTGTCCCAGCGTGTCCGAAATATTAAAAATAAAAAAAATAATCAGGACACTCTTTTGGGCGTGTCCGACACGTGTCCGGAGCGTGTCCGTGTCCGACACGTGTCGGACACCGACACTCTGGCCCCGGAGAAGTGTCCGTGCTTCCTAGGCTGCAGTGCCGCCAGCTGTTGTGCTGCTGCTGCTCATGCTGGCTGGCTGGCTGCTGGTATTAGCCCGGTAGGCCTCTTCTTCCTCCTCCTTCTGTTTTCTTTTTTGTTTTGTTTTGAGCACTGAATGGGGATTGATCCGACTCAGCCGAGTCGACTCGGACTTGGCCCTGGGCGAGTCGGATCCCGAGTCCGGCTTTTTAAACCTTGCTGGAAACTCACCGGCCCCTCCACAAGTAGATCTCACACATCTTACCGCCGCTCCCTTATATGTCTTTAATGATTTCAATATAACCTCTTAGAACATAGTATTTTTATTTAAACCCCGTTAAAGTAAATCTCTAAGTACCCTGTTGTAATCTTGATCTAGATAAATAAAAAACCCATATATAGAGTTTGCTTCTTTGCTAGGTAGAGAAGATAGCACTCATAGTTGACCTCCCTGGCATGAAACCAAATTGATTTTCAGATATCTTGGTCTTTGTTTAAGTCTTTGATCCATTACTCTCCCATAGTTTTGTAGAGTAACTCACAAGTTTAATCCCACGATAGTTGGTACAGTTTTCTATATCCCCTTTGTTCTTGTACATAGGTACTACAACACTTCTTCTGCATTCATTTGGCATTTTCTTTGCCATTAACATCTTTTGAAGAGCATCGTTAACCAAATCCCCCCAATTTATCCTACGCATTTTCAAGCCTCCATCGGAATGTCATCTAGCATAGTAGCCTATCACATCTTCACTTGTGTCAATGCTTTCTTTACTTCTACTCCCTAATTTTGCAATAAAAGGTATGTCCTGCTAACAAAGTATCATCTCGTGTTCTTATGCCTCTTACAAAATCTTCGTTTAGAAGTATGTTAAAATATTCTCTCCTTTCTTTAATATCATTGTCCTTCACTAAAACCTTCGTCACTTTTGATATATATGGCGCGGTCTAAGTTCCTACTTTTCCTTTCCCTTATCGAAGTCCCTTATTTTCTCTATTAAGTCGCTCCATTGTATAAGGAAGGGCGGCCATCCATTCCCATCTTAGTTATTTGTCATAGTAATTGAATTAAAGTTGCGTTGTTGTACTTTCTTTCATTCCTTCACCTGGTTTCGAGTTATCTCCCCTTGGATTGAAGACGAACAGTTGATTTTGTGATCAATGTAAGAAAAATCTGCTCTTTCCCCTTGATTTACGTATGATTAACTGTTTGATTGAAGATGATTCATTGGGTTCACAATCAATTGGATGGGCTTTCCTTGATTGTGTCATTAAATCTTACCAATCTCTTAAGCCTTAAATTATGCATATCCCTCATCCACATCTTGCCCTCTCCATCACCCTCTATCTCTTAGTATTCCTCTAGGAAAGCCCCACTACATGGGGCACACTTCATAAATCTTGGTTTCCAGTAAAATAATTACACACTATTGCAACCTTTACTTTGTGGGTTCAAGTCACGTTACAAATGTAATGCAGGTCTGTGCAAAGATAACCTAGATGATTATTGTGAGATCAGAAAAGATTAACAATCACAATTAAAGTATAAAATAAAATTTAGATTGCATCACTTAAGTTCAATTTCGGTTAGGGAATATGAGTAATGAATATAGCCCTTTTCGCAATCCCACAATCTGGACCGCTCAAATCTGAATTGAGAGTCTCAATGAAAGAATCTCTTCCACTAGCTTAGGGATCAACCAACAAGAAGCAGATTTGTTGTCCCTCTTGAGGATTTCACAAAGGCTAGGCTCAAAGGGGTTATTTGCAAAATAGATATGTGATAGGGTTCATCATGTAATGTTCAAAGTAAGATAATCACCAGTTGTACTAGTCCAAGAAGAAATGACAATAGGCTTATTATAACAAAAGAACAATCATACATGACAGATCCAAAGCGGGAGGTCAAAATGGATCAAAACCCTATGTATAGGGCTCGGCCAAGCTGTTTAGGGCAGAATGGGGTTCAGCCAATGTATATAGGCTGCTATGGGGTTTCGGCTGGCTGAAACAAGGTTGGGCTGGGCCGTTTTGATGGGCTATAGGTTTCAGCTCAATGGATTAGGGCTTGGAAGGGCTCGGCTTAATGGGTTAGGGTGAGGATAGGTTCGGCTAGCATTGGATGAGGGTCAGCTAGGTTTCGATGGGGCTTGAGATAGGTTGGCCAAGGTGGATTAGGGTTTGGATGAATATGTGGCGTGGCTGATGTAGATTTGGTAGGGATGAGGTTCGGCTGTGGTAGTTTGATGTTTTAGGGTTGGGGTTTGATGCTCAGGTTTGGTTGGCCAATGGAATTAGGATTTGGATTATGGTTTGGTGAGGAAAATGGAGATGGGGAAGGGAAAATCAAAATACCTCTAGGGAAAAAAAGGAGAAGAAGCAAAAGATTACCTGGAAGTAGCAAGGCTTCACGCCCAATGGTATCACACCAGTCTCATCGCATGAGAGAAAGCAAAAGGACCAAAATCTCTTGTCATTGATCATTAATTCTCAAGAGGCATTAAATATCTTTAAATAAGTAAGACATAACCTAAAACTAATCCTAACCATCTAAACACATTTAACAGTCAAGATCAAAACATCCCAACTTAAAATAACTTAAATAAATAAACCATAAAAATAAAATAAAATAAAACTCTCAAATAATTAATGAAGTAAAATAAAGAAAAAATAATGCGGCTGGTTCGTATGGCCCATGTGACGTAATACCGCACAGTCATGGATTCCAACTCCCCCCCCCCCCACATACCTACCTCTATCTTCTTGATGGTCCCTCCCATTCGGCACATCCCAATTTGGGATCTTCCTTATTTTTCCATATGGGGACTTCAACTTGATCACATCATAGATCAGATTACACCCAACCATTGATCTTTGTTAGAATCAAGATCCAATGATGGATCTTCATGAATAGCACAATCTATCACCAGGCAATGGTCATCCGACCATAAAGAAGCCTTTGAATGAGTCTTCTTCTTCCTCCTCTGGTAGACTTTGTAGGGAGGAAGTCTGACGTTCCATCAAAAAGAAAAGAAAATAAGAGTATATACTCATTTGAACTTTTTTAAATTTCAGATATGGTCCAATTTTAGTCACAAGATTTCTTTATGGTTTCTTTCAAAATTTGACAAGTGACAGGATTATGGGGCTAACAATCTGCCTCAGGCACTGAACTGGAATATAAGGGGTTTCTCAGATTAGCCATCCATTAGAACTCATATCAATTGAATGTTGCTAACAATCTAGCCTACGGCACTGAACTGGATGGTTGAGATTATTAATATAAAAAAAAAATCACTCTTCAACAACTACTTACCATTTCATGGTCTAAGGACCCCAACGGGACCCAAACTCAACCCTCACATGCACCTGGCCCTGTGGGCCTTTTAACAAACCAGAACAGGCCCCAAACCTGTTCGTCCAGCCAAAAGAACAGCCCATAGGGTAGTGTACAAGTGTGCGCATGTGCAGTTTGCTTATTTTCTTCTTTTGTTTATTTTCTTTTTAAGTATTGTAATGGTGGGGATTTCATATCTATTTTGTGTAATTTACACTAAATGGATAGGATTGTACTTAGGTTTTAAAACCCATATTATGCTTCTACTAATAAGAAAGAAGCGGCCGGCAGCCCCAGCTTTTGGCTGATCTGATATTTTGAGAAAAATAGTCCTCTTGGACATTTGAAAGTGGAAAGATCTTGATTGCGATTTCAAACTCCATCTTCCTTGCGAGGTCACTTAGGTGGTGGTTTTCTCTCTTTTCTTCCTTTTCTTGCTGTTTTTCTAGGAGTTACCATCACAAACTGCTGTTACAGCAGTCCCTTGGTGTTGCGCTCCCCTTTTTTATCATCCGGGATGGCACCACATCTACCCACTAACTACTAACCAGTCCAAACTAAATTTTGATACTGGACTACCATCCATTAATAGGAAACCCATCAAGATGCCCATTCAGTGTAATTATTTGGCTCTGGCAAATCACACTATGGTGCACAATGCAGACATTTTGGGTTGAGGTACACATGCCGCCTGTACAGCAATTGTGTGCAGGCGCATACATTGTCGTACTCTAGCAGAGTTATAAATAATTCAACAGTTAGTGAGTGTTCCTCGAAACTAAAGAGACAGAAAAGAAAAGGACAAGCACCAGTAAAACTAGAATGAATTAGATAGCAATGGAAGCATGATTGCGAATTAGCCAAAAACAGAAGCTTTGGAGCGGGGATTGACGTCCAAGAAAGATTATTGCAAAAAATGCACTTCACTGATTGAAAATAGAAAAAGTCAAATATCTCAGCAAAGGGCACCAAAAGAAGAAAATTAAAAACATCGGATTCTTCATTTATATATAGTTCTTCATTTGATGATCAAGATTTCAGAAATGGTTCCAAAGAAATAATACATTCTAACTCGTCAAATTCTTCATTTATAGAAAGCTCTCTGTTTCACCAAGTACATTTGCTTCATCTAATCATCACATTGTTCTAGTGTTTTGTTTAAACCAGTTAAGTACATAATGTAAAGTCCAAGTATTCTTCAGGACACATCATGATATTGTCAGCCTCAGGAAAAGCTTTTAACCTATGATACCTGGATACTTCAAAATAGGGAACATATCGTGTCGTACTGTATTTGATACTTCACTTTTCATGGGTAAAATCCATCTCCCTGCATTATCCATGGTGTCCCTGCTGTATGCATGCCGTACCAGGGCATCATAGATTGAACAAATTTACTTTCATATAATTTAAGTGAGAAGTAATTACATTTATCCCTTTCAAGATGTGCAATATAGAATTCACCTTTTTATATTGCCAGAACATTCAGTCCCATATACTCATATCCCTGCTGAGAGTTTGCCAGTTATCAGACGGAGTGTGAGTCCCAACTCCCAACAGTTGGCCACTAAGAAATGCTAGCCCCACCAAGCACATCATGAAAGGAAGGTGCATCCAGATACATATGGTCATTTTTCATTTCAAGTACTATATATTTTTTGCCAAAATGATGCATACTAACGATTCAAAACAAATGATGAATAGAAGATGGTATTTCTTGAAGAAAAGCTACATCGTCACCTATTACTTTTAGCCGATCAATTCTGAGAAGTTAATTATTTAGTTTCAGCTAGGAATCACCATTCAAAAAAGCACTTGTAATTTCATCCACCGATCAGAGAGAATCCATGGAATTCAATTTTTAGATGAAAAGTTAAGAGGTATTTCAGGTTGATTCAGGATGCATGTCTACAAACGATTTCTTCAAGCTCAAGGTTATGATTCTTTCATTTGATGTACTTATCGAGACTTCAAAGAACTCACCGGTCAACGTTATGATTCTTTCATTTGATGTACTTATCGAGACTTCAATGAACTCACCGGATATCGTGCATGTAGTGGCAGCTCTAAAGAAATTTCAACTCCTTTGTGGTGACTTGATATGAGATCGTGAATACCCATATGAATTTCAACAGCAGACCAATTGGAAAGAGCTGAAGGCAACTCCAGATTTGTGTCTCCAAAAACAGCAGCATCAGCAAACACTGCATACGACAATCCCACATAAAGATAAAAACAGAGCTAATGAAAAACATGTTAGAAAAGTAAAATGGACTGCTTACCACCATGCTGAACAAGATGCTGCAACTCGAATGGGTCTGCAAAGACCCCCAGTGGCAGTCTTTCAATGATTACTGCCTCACATGAGGATAAGGAAAGTACGGAATCAGCATCTGAAGGAAAATCAAATCTCATGGAGGAATGCAAACGACGATGAGAACCTTCACCGATCAAATGCCTTCGCAGGACTGAGAGCCTGGGAATGGAAATCAGATTATGTGCCAGTCCATTACAGGAGTCAAGTGAAGGCACTTCCTGCTCTAAAACACCTTGAGAATCAGACTCAGGCAAGATATCACGTTTGTCATAGTAATATTTGAGAACATGTTTCCGGAAACATGGCCAACAACCAAAGATATTCTGCTTTCCGCTTTCCTGATAATCAAACGCTGAGTTACACCAGTCCGCATGAATAAAGTACAAAAATAGGAAACAAAAAGGAAAAAAAACTTTTGCCATGTTTGGCTCCTTGCTATCAAAAAGTTGATGATTTTGCTCCCCATTTCTCAAAATGCCAAGGAGCCATATGGCAACTTCAAACATAAATGAAATTAAAGGTAGGTGTGACATGTGAGATACAATATTTAACAGAAAATATGATCAAATTAAGATACAACTGTAATAATGTAAAGAGCAAAATGAGAGAGAGAGAAGATTGGAGGAAAAGTTGATACCTCAAAGGAGGATCGACCAACCATTTATAAACAATTTACCCTAATCACATGCTAGTAATCAGTAGTAATTACAATCTAATTACAATCAAGAATTAAGGAATAAAGAATATCTAAAGAATATCCTATCTCTATACATAGAAGAAAATCAATGAAACAGCCTGTATAAGGCTTATCCTAGACCCACACGTGGGATATTTTACATGGGTTAAAAACCTGATTGGGCTGGGCCTAGGGCCTGTTAGCATAAGTCCATTATCTTCTACACTCCCCCTCAAATTGATGTGGTAAGGCAGAAAACATCAATTTGTTAGTGAGATCATGATGACGCGTTTTGGGGAGGGCTTTTGTGAAGATATCCGCCAACTGGTTAAGAGTAGAGACATGAGGCAAAGTGATCTTCTCCGTAACAACATGCTGACGGATGAAGTGGCAATCAATCTCAATGTGCTTCGTTCTTTCATGAAAGACCGGATTGTTTGCAATTCTCGTAGCGCTGGTGTTGTCCCCATGAAGAGGTGTAGATCTACCAATGATGACACCGAATTCACAGAGAAGACGGCGTAGCCAGATGATTTCAGCACTCGCAGATGACATGGCCCGATATTCAGCCTCAGCAGAAGATTTAGAGACGGTGGTTTGCTTCTTACATTTCCACGAAATCAAGGAGTCCCCAAGAAACATACACCAGCCAGTGGTAGAGCGCCGAGAATCTGGGCAACCAGCCCAGTTAGCATCCGAATAAGCTGATAAGTGCAGAGAAGCGCCCGAAGAGTAGAAGAGACCATGGTTAAGGGTGCCTTTGACATAGCGGAGTATGTGCAAGGCAGCAGCAAGGTGAGGTTTGTGAGGATTGCTCACAAACTGGCTAACCGTATGAACGGCATGAGAAATATCTGGTCGGGTCATAGTTAAGTAGAGCAAACTACCTACTATTCGCCGAAAAAACAGAAGGATCATCTAGGGGCTGGCCATCATCCCTACGGATCTTGCTGTTCAATTCCATAGGAGTATCAAAAGTGTGAGCATCATCAAGTTGTGCCGAAGTTATTAAATCTTTAGCATATTTCCGCTGATGAATCCGAATGCCAGATTTGCGACGTATGAACTCCAGCCCTAGAAAGTAGGTGAGAGGACCAAGATCCTTCATTCTGAAGTGGCGAGTGAGATGACGTTTGAGATCTGTAATACCGGCACTATCATTGCCACTGATAATCATATCATCAACATAGACTAAGAGAAATGTGTAGCCTTTTGATGTCCATCGGAGGAAGAGGGAACTATCAGAGTGACTCTGGCGAAATCCAGCTTGAAGGATAGCTGCCCGAAATTTATCAAACCAAGCCCTGGGAGCCTGCTTAAGTCCATAAAGAGCTTTCATCAATTTACAAACATGGTTTGGAGGACAAGCATAACCCGGAGGGGATTTTAAATAAACAGTTTCATGTAAGTCGCCATGAAGAAAGGCGTTTTTGACATCCATTTGCCATAGGGGCCAATTACGTGCTGCAGCTACTCGAAGGAGGGTGCGAACAATGGTCATTTTAGCCACTGGTGCAAATGTCTCCTCATAGTCAATGCCATACTCCTGCTTGTAACCTTGTGCCACCAATCTGGCTTTGTAGCGGTCAAGACTCCCATCAGAGTTAACCTTTATAGAGTAGATCCATTTACTGCCAATCACAGAAGTGCGTTCAAGAGTCGGTACCAAGTCCCATGTGTTGTTTGCTTCAAGAGCAAGCAACTCTTGAGTCATAGCATCCTGCCAATATGTAATCTTCGAAGCCTGTGAATAAGAGGTGGGAATAGGAGCACTATCCAAAGAAGTGAAAAGAGCAGGGAAGCCATATCTGTCAGGAGCAACAGAAGGACGACTAGAGCGTCGCAAGGGTATAACACTATCGGTGGAGGAAGTATTAATACCTGAGGGTGTAGGAGGCAGTATTGGGAGATGATCAGGAGAAGGAGACCCCACAGGAGGAACCTTGTTACGCCGGACATAGACTTTGGTAATAGGTGGTGGTGGAGAAGTAGTCGCAGGAAATTGTGGCAGATAAGAGACAGCAACAGGATGTGTATCCAAACGCAAAGAGAAGAAAGGAATGTGTTCTAAGAAGATTACATTACGAGATATTCGCATGCGTTTCTCAGATTGATCATAGCATAGAAATCCCTTGTGTTCAGTACTGTAACCTAGAAAGAGACATTTGGCAGCTTGAGGTGACAACTTAGTGCGTTCTGTAGGTGGAAGATGGACAAAGCATAAACAACCAAAAACACGCAAGTGAGAATATGAAGGAGTATTACCAAAGAGAGCTTCATATGGAGTAGTCTTTCCTAGAACGGAGCTAGGATGACGATTGAGGAGATATACAGCAGTCTGTGCAGCATCACACCAAAAGGTGGGAGGAACTAAGGATGCAAGGAGGAGAGAACGAACAGTTTCAAGAATATGTCTGTTCTTCCTTTCCGCAACACCATTTTGCTGTGGAGTATGCGGGCAAGATTTTTGGTGAAGAATTCCTTTATCAGAAAGGAAGGTAGAAAAATCATGGGACATGTATTCTCCGCCGGAGTCGGACCTAAGAATTTTTATATCTTTTTGAAATTGTGTGTGAACCATATTATAAAACTTTTGGAAAAGAGAAAAGACTTCAGATTTGAAGCGCATGAAATAAATCCAAGTGAATCGAGAATGATTATCAATGAAGGTCACATAATACTTAAACCCTGTCCGACTTAATGTGGGTGCAATTCCCCAAACATCAGTGTGAATGATATCAAAAGATGTTAACGCACGAGAACGATGAATGGGAAATGGCAAAATATGACTCTTACTCAAACAACAAGTTGCACATTTTGATTGAAGGAAAGAGGACATCATTTTATTATCAATAGTGGGTTCTAAACAACCAATTTTAAATAAGGAAAGTAAATAAGCATTGTTTACATGACCAAGACGACTATGCCAGATAGTCCACAATTTATTGAAATTAGGAGAAGAAGAAGAAAATAGGGAATGATGTCCAATGTCCAGCAGAAAAAGTCGACCATGTTTACTCCCCGTCACGATCACTTTCCCAGTTTGCCGCTCCTGTATGACACAACCAGTGGAAGAAAAGTTAATATGGTATCCATCATCAATAAGTTGTCCGACTGAAAGTAAATTGGCTGATAATTTTGGAACAAAATAGACATTGGAGAGATGGAGGGACTGGCCAGAGACACTAGATAAAGTAATGGTACCAATTCCAGAAATGAGTAATTGGTCTCCATTAGCAGTAGTTATTTTATCTTTGCCAAGGTAAGGTTGAGAGGCTGTAAAGCTATGTTCCACAGAAGTCATGTGGTTTGATGCTCTTGAATCTAGAAACCAGGTAGATGGGGTAATGGAGGAAGACCTAGAGATTGAAGAATGAAAAGCAGGAAATGCTAGAGGAGACTGAGTTTGATACCGACCACCATTAAAACCCATGGATGCATATGCGGAAGTCACCGTGTTCTGAATCAGTTCTTGAATCTGGGCTGGAGTCATGGATACAGCCCCGGAAGAAACGCTTCCTGTGTCAGGCAGAGATGCTTGAACTTGGAATGCAGCTGGTCGTGACCTGGTGGAAGGATTTTGCTTCTGCTGGGGTCCATTCTTTCGCTGTAAGCTGCGACAATCATCAATAAGATGACCAGAGCGTTTGCAATATCTGCACACCAATTTCTTTCGACAATTCTTAGCCAGATGACCGAAGCCTTTACACTCATAGCATTGTGTAGGCTTCTGATTGGGGGTTGCCAGAAGGGCAGACTCAGTCTGAAGAGAAGCTAGGGATGCCTGTGGTTCTTCAAGAATGGTATGCTGAGAGTTTAGGCGAAGTTCTTCGCGAAGAACTTCTTGGAAGCATGTGTCCAGGTTTGCTGTTACTTCTCGATTCATGAGAGCCGACCGAACAGATTCGAATTCAGGTCTGAGATTCATAAGGAACTGGCTAATGTGGGTTTCTTCTTGTAATTTAAGAGCCTCAGACAGAAACCCAGCAGAAACAGTTTGAACAATCATAGCATCCCTCTCAGTCCATAAGGTGAGAAATCCATTGAAGTATGCTTGCACAGATTTATCACCTTGACTAAATTTTGCAATTTCATTATCTAGTTGAAATTTGCGAGCTTTATTTGTTTGATGATAAATATTCTTAAGATGACTCCACATATCAGATGCGGCAGTATATGCTTGAAGAGCAATTGCAAGAGAAGGGTCAATGGAGTTAAGAATCCAAGTGATGACCTTAGCATTTTCTTTGGACCAGGTGGGTAATGCTTTTGTGTCAGTAGTGCTGGCAGTAGGTTTAGTTATCGATCCATCGAGATAACCAAACATACCTTGTCCTGCGACAAAATTCTTTAGATGAAAGGACCAGGCCATATAATTATTCCCATTAAATTTAACGAGAATAATATCATATTTTTCCATTGATAATAGTTCAGCAGGAAGAAGAAGAAGAAGAACCAGCAGAGATGCAAGTAACACAGCAGAGAATCAATTATTGCAGACACAGATGCAAGATCAGGCTTCCAAATAACCCCCAGAGCTCAGATAGCACGTCAATAAGTCAATAATAGTGGATCACTATTTATCATATCATGACAGAAGACTTTCTGTTTCCAATAACCACAGATCACCGATCTGGTTAAAGCCAAGATTACAGATCCTTGATCCGTGAGTCTCTCAAGAGCAGTATAATAAATCAACAGCAGCAGTATGGCAGAGAAGCAGCAGTAGCAAAATCTGATATGAATCAGATGTTCACAGAGACACAAAACAGCCCAGACGACCTATAGTTTTGTGTCTGGATGAACACGTGGGGCCCACAGAGGGATTGAAATGCAGATTAAGTGTAAGATCTGATTGCCAGACTTAATTGTCTTCCTTCAGACCAAATCTGATGAGATTTGGATAAGGATCCACAATTCTGGACGGTGGAGATGAAATCACTTTGAGAAATATCGTCAGTTGAAGAAGAGGTTGAAAGTGCCTTTAAAGGGGATGAAATAAATCCAGAAAAATCACCACAATTCCCAGAAATGCTAGTCGACCAAGTTGGGAATGACTATTAGTGATTTTGTGATCATCATATGTGGTTCATAGTGGAAACAGAGAACAGCAGCCGCAAACAGCGTTAAAAAGTGAAAGTCGACACAGGTCGACAGTGAACCGATCTCCTTGTTAGATCTGGTTAGCTGATTATGGCCCGATCAGAGGTATGGAGTGGAAAGACAAGTTATTTTCGCAACTCCAGGCCAAAGTTTCACTCAAATCGGATCAAAATCCACAAATTTGGACGGTCTTGATGAAATCAGTGGCAAGAAATAAAAGTATCACAAATGTTGCTGGAACACTCACCTCTGATGGGAGAAAAATTCCAGAAAAATGTCCATAAATACCAGTAATGCTGGTCGACCAAGATGGAGGTGATCGAGAGATATGTTGAAGACGATCTGAAGTGGGCCACGTCTTGATCAGGGACGATCAGACACTATCAGACACTATCAGGGATGATCAGACACTCCAGGAAGAAGATCCAAGTCAGGGAGAATGACTGAATCAGTGAGAGAAAGCAACTATAGCTCTGATACCATGTAATAATGTAAAGAGCAAAATGAGAGAGAGAGAAGATTGGAGGAAAAGTTGATACCTCAAAGGAGGATCGACCAACCATTTATAAACAATTTACCCTAATCACATGCTAGTAATCAGTAGTAATTACAATCTAATTACAATCAAGAATTAAGGAATAAAGAATATCCTATCTCTATACATAGAAGAAAATCAATGAAACAGCCTGTATAAGGCTTATCCTAGACCCACACGTGGGATATTTTACATGGGTTAAAAACCTGATTGGGCTGGGCCTAGGGCCTGTTAGCATAAGTCCATTATCTTCTACAACAACTACCCTAGCAATGCAATGTGACACTAGGCCTGGCTCCCAGGTCAGACCTCCTATTAATCAAAAAATTCACAAACAATAAAAGAAAGGAATCAAGAGAGAAGTATAAATAACCTATAACGCAGTTTTTCACACTCTATGCTAAGAAGATAAAAACCCAAGAATTTTTCAAGTTCATGTCAATATGGAGAACATCACGAGCATTGGGTGGTTCATGCAGCCCCATCATTAAGTAAATATAGTGTTTAACATAAAACAATGCCCTACAACTCCTATAAGCCATTGGATATGGCCATTAATGTTTTAATATTGTCCACCAATACATAATAATAAAATCTTACATACCCCTCTTGCTTATGAGAAACTTGATCGAATGAGCAAAAACCAAATAGAACTATCAACTCTTTTTCTCTGCTTGCTTTGATTTTTGCAAACTTGGTCATGTCCTACTTTGGCTAAATGTATGACACAATCATACTGATGTTGGCAACCTCTACTGGTTGGTAAGAAGTCGACCTCGAAGTGCCTTCATTTTCATGAATGACCTTGATCTCCTTGCACACCTGTCATTGGAATGGTTGGGCTGATCCCGATCCTAAAGCTTCTCAGCAACTTATGAATTAGGCTTGTAATTTAGTCTTCACTGCTTTTATCAGTTGTTAACATGGTTGTACAATAGCTTAGCATCAGTGGCCTTCAATTATGAAAATGATCCCAGAGTAAAATCTGTCTATGGCATTACAAAAAAAGGTTGGAACAAGTCATTTTTAAAGCATGCAAATCTTCTGCTAACCCCAAGTGTTCTTGGCATTGATACAGGCCAGACCCATGATCCATGGGTTGACCAAGCTCATAGGGTCTAGCCCACAGGTCCAACGGGTCCAACCAAATTACTGTGGAAATTTAAGTTTATTAGGAGTCTTAATTAAGAAGTTTTGATTTATTTAGAGGTCTTTAAATTAGAAATTTAGATTGATTTGGATTTGATTTGTTTTTAATGATTTAGTTTCCTTAAATTATTTAGGAGCGTTCAAATGATTTTTAGTAGGGGTGCTCATGGGCCGGGCCAGCCCAGCCCGATCCGGGCCTAGCCCACTTTGGGCCGGGGTTGGATTAAGTGATGGAAAGCCCATAGCCCGGCCTGGAGCAGCCCGGCTTGTGTAAAAAGTGCATAATTTAATTAATGCCCACAAAAGTGATGAAAAGCCCAGTTCAGCCCAGCCTGATTCATTAAATGGGGGGCTCAGGCATAACTTTTATGGCCCGTGTCGGGCTTGGACCGGGCCTGGATATGCCTCAGCCCGGCCCATGAACACCCCTAATTTTTAGCAAGTTTCTAATGATTTAATTTCCTCTAATGTTTGGCAAAGTAGAGTGCTACTATGAAAGGGGATGTTCAACCCTTCCTATAAATATGTAATCCCTCCATTAGGAGAAGCAGCGTTCATTAATCAATAAAAATATGTTTGGTTTCCATTTGGTTGTGCTTCTCTTCGATTAAAGAGTGCTCGCATGTGTTGAATCCCATGCGGGATTCAGCCAACCCCATTGTAGAGTTGGTCCTCTCGCTTGGAATCCATCTAGGATTCGACAAACCCCCTCGTGAAGTTTGTCCCACATTCATTCCCAGATCCGAGGATGCGTCAATTGGTTGGTATCAGACCAAACGATCCTCTTCAAATTGGGTTCATTAGGTAATTAAATTGATTCAATTTTGTTTCGTTTGACAACAATCCAAAGCCCATCCATACCCCTAAAAACCCCCAAATCTCTCAAAACCCTAACCCCATCCCACCGATTCAAACCCCTTAAACTCTTCAAACCCTATGAACCCATAGGTTCCATACACCTCTCTCCCAACCCTTAAACTAACCGAAGCCTCAACCTAATCCATCACCAAGCCTAGCCGAATCGCTTAAAGCCTACACCATTTCAATCCCATCAAACCGAACCCATCGGCCCACCTCCCCATCTCAATGCCCACCACCCACTACATTGTTCCCCAAGCCTCAAGCCCTCTCATTACCAAACTATCCAAAATAATAATAATAATAACTTCATTCAGTCCTATAGCCGAAGTGACTGAAGGAGGAGGAGGAAGTGCAAAAAGAAGAATAAAGAAGGGGTTAGTCTCAGACAAAGAAGAGACGGGGGAAAAGAATCGAAAGAAGAAGAATTAAGGCAAAAGCAGAGGGAAAAAAAGGAGCAGAGAGGGGAAGATGCACTTGGTTGAAAAGAAAGAAATTGCCACCTTCACATCTCCTTTTCCCTCCCTTGCGATCAGATCCATCGTTGCCATGTTGTCATCGTGAAGCCACGTTTTCCTTCATCAGCAAAAAGAGTGGCTTCTTATTCCGAAGAGAACGAGAAGAAGAAAGAAAGAGCATAGGCCCTTCATTCTCATTGGCTGCAAGGACAGAAGAAAGAGAAGGTAAAGACGGTTTCTTCCTCTTGGCCTTCAAATCCATAGTAGAGTGAGGGCGAACGTCGTTTCATCCCTTTTCTTCCTCTCTAGGCACTAACCCTGAGGAAAACAAAAGGAAAGAAAGAAAGAAAAGGGGTGGGGGAAGAGCGGAGCCAAGCCAAGCTGATGAGAGTAGCTGCTTGCTACTTGCTGCAGCACCTTTTTCACCAACAAGAAGCAGGCACTACCGTGGCTTGTTTGGCAATTCTACTTGTAGAGTTAAAGTAAGGTAAAGCCCCATTTCCCAAAAAAAATCCCACCAAAAGCACTTTATCTCAAAGTTCCCACCATATTTCTAAAAAAAAAAAGTCAAAAAGTAACCACTAAAAGACAAAAAAATTCCACTTTTCCATAAAAAAGTAAAAAAGATTTCATCACAAACAACTAAAAATAAAATACCATCATAACCCACTTATATTTTATTATTTCTTCAAAATAACCTTCACTCCACTCAACCCTACAAGTAAAGCCCCCAAACAGGCCCGAAGGACGTGCAGAAATAACAATCACATGCCCCTGCCAAACAAGTGCTGAGGGGGAGTTTTCCCACCCTTACTTACAAATCAAGCCTGGTAGGCTCAACCTGAGGTGTAACCCATCCAGCCCATTTCATGAAAGTGTTGCATCAAGCATGGGCCCGGGTCAAACTAATTGTGTCCCATTATTAGACGTTAATCTTCAGTTGCTAATATCTTGCCAATCTCAACTCCGATTGACGATCCACCTTTGCCTGCATACTCCTGACAACAAGATCTACACATCAGGTCAGTTCATTCTTGAAGATCCGAATGCGAAGCAAAGAATACCAAAGGACATATAAAGACTCGTATTATAAGAAAAGTCAATACTTTGAGCTATTCCTCAATTTAAAACAAGAAAATTTAACAATGGATGGGTACACCCAGGCACCCAGCAATATCAAGAACTGGAATATTTATGTGGTTTAAAGGGAAGAGATAAAGATTATAAAGTCCGTTATAGTTTAGGATCGGAAACACAGGGGAACATGCATTTCTGCATAACCATTCAAGAAGCATATATTGTTAGCATGGTTTAAAAGAACGGACCCGGGACCCAACTCGACTAGGGCCGAGTCTGAGTCGACTCACCCCAGTCGGGCAAGTTGCATGGGACTCGGCCGAGTTCCTTTGCAATGCTAAAAAAAATAAATAAAAGAGGAAGAAGAAGTTGATGCTGCTGCTGAATGGGTCTAATAAAGGTTTGAAGTAGAAAAAAAAAAAAAGGAAAAAAAAAAAAAAAAACAAGAAGAAATTGTGTACCAACAGTCAAAAAAGCAGTAGTGTTGCAGGTGGTAACAGCCAGCTAGTGAGCAAAAAAGCTGACAGCAGTAGTCAGTGAGTAGCAGGCAGTAGAAAAAGGCCAAAAAGCAAGGGCAGCAGCAGCTACAGCAGGCAGAACAGAACAACAGCACATCAACAGCTGTCTTCTCTCTCTTCCAGTCCTCCCATCTCCACCGGCTGCCTTTCTCTCTCCTCTCTTTTCCCCCCAAAACCGCCAAGTCTTCTCCTTTTTCACTTTTATAATTGTTTCTCTCCCCTTCTCCACTCTATTTAAAGAAACTTTTTATCAAAGACCCCTTTTGTTTTATTTTTTTCAGGATTTACTTCAAGTTCAAAATGACTTCTGAACTGAGTCCGAGTCACTATGGACTCGACTCGGACTCGGCAGATTTTTTAAACCACGATTGTTAGTGCCTTAATCATATTTGCACTATCCTTGTGTTGTCAATTCCGCGTCAAGTCCAAGACCTTGCCTCTAGAAGTGCCAGAATGGAAGATCAAGTTCAAAGATGGGAGATCAAGTTTTGGATCGGCAGGCAATTTATCAAGTCAAAGATTCCAAACGTGCAACCTATTCAGGTAAAATGGACCATAGGCAAACCTAGAAAAGGCCTTTAGAACCCTTGAACCAAATAGGAAAACCATTAGGGTGAATTTGGCCAAAAATGAGCAGTTGTGTTGTTCTGTTGTAGGAAAGTCGGTTAACCGAATTCCTTTGGCGGCTACCCGAGTTCCCACCAGAGATTGACCGCAGTTACTTTTCCAGTAGCTTGCATTTTGCAAGTTTTTGAACAGCGGTCACCTTGCGGTCGACCGATATTGTATTTCGGCTAACCGCCTAGTCACCGCCATGTAGGTAGGTCAACCAACGGATCCTTGTCCAGAACCTGACAGTTTTAAGTCTTTTGAAGTCGGTGACATATGGGTCAGCTAGCGGTTAACCGCCAGCCAACCACAGTTCAAATTTTCCTATCAAACTAGCCATTAGGAATTGGTCAAACTAGCCGTTGGTGCTTGGAGGCTAACTGTAAAATGAAGTAGGCTAACCGACGACTAGCCGTTGGAAGCTTTTCTACATATACTTGAGCTCATTCCAAAGGCAATAACTTTTGAGATTTTGAGACCTCTCTTCCAACACAAAGTGCCATTTAAGTTAACATCTTAGAGCTCCCAAAATCCAATTCCACTCACACTTAGGCTCCTAATAAGCATATTCAAGACTCAAGAGCATTCAAAGCTCTAATTAAGTGTGATTAGTGGAATTCATCTTCTCTAGGGTATCATATTCCTCTCTAGCTCACATAGTAAAAACCTTCTCACCCGAGGCTTAGACTCCCCATTCCTCTTGGTTGAGCACTCACTGGAGCATCTTCAACACCAAGGGAGCAAAGCAAGGAGTCTAAAGCTTGGAGCTCCGGTTTCAAGCATCACACACTCAAGGGTTCATCGACATCTAGAGGCAAGCATTCTTGTTTGTTTTAAAGTTCCACTTGATTCATCCTAATAAGAACCTCAAAGTTTAACTTTTTTCCAAATTAAATTAGTTTTTAAGTTCACTTCAATGGCGAATACAAATCAGCGTGTCAAAAAAAGCTGAATAATAAACACTGTTGGAAGGCGAGTGTAATTGGGTTAGAATGATCATAGGTGGACCCCAGATAGGAGGTGCTCATGGGTACTTCATAGATCAAACTCGTGTGAGTCTTTATATACACACACATGAGAGAGAGAGAGAGAGAGAGAGAGAGAGAGAGAGAGAGAGAGAGAGAGAGAGAGAGAGAGAGAGAGAGAGAGAGAGAGAGTTTATGGATTGTATCCACAACAAAACACCCAAACATTTGAGCACAAGTTACCAATTAATACCCAAAAATTCAATGTTAATATGGTTCCTGCAGAATGAAAGCAGGCACTGTACTACACTAATCTTATTTGAGAATGAAGAAACCTGAGAATATGAAGAAATTGCTGTACATATTAGATATCTAGAATTCCAGAAACACAGCCTTATTCCTTAGAAATAAAATATAAAAAAGCAGTGGTAAACTAACCTCATTTGAGTATGAAGGAATATCAGCATAACTACTATTAGCAACTAGAGGTATAATGGAATGAATGACAAGCATCAAATATATATGAACTTGAATATGGTGATAAGTTCCCATTGAATAACCTGAAAGGATGAAACAGAAAAACAATATGTAATTAAACAAGAATAAAAACGATTCAGAATTAAAATGCAGGTCAGTTGTTAGTTCATTAGTTGAACACTAAAGAGATTTGAAAGGTCATAATCGAGGAATTCATAAGACAATCCTTCACAGATCCACTTACACTTGACTGATCTAGAGTATCAGAAAGAAAAGGCCAATAAACAGGGCAAAGTCAAGAATAATAATGATTGGGTGATTCTAAATCTTCCAATCAGCAGCAATCAGATTGAGTTTTTCTATCATTGACCTTATTTTATAATATGATGCCCACCAAATGAATGACCATTTTTTGAATCATCTGGACCATGTACTTTGTGCTACATGTTTACAGAACACAAACATATCCATCACTTTAAATTACAAATCCTCATAATGTATATCACATTTGCATTACAATATGTAAAATCCATAATACAATCTAAATACTAATTTTCATTGGTTCAGAGAAACCATGATCTGAGATGAGAGCCCGTTAGATATCCTGAATACAAAGAGAGAATCCTGAAAGGATAGTAAGTCATGCCACTATTTGTTTAAAAAACAGCAAAAGCAAAATCAATGGTACCATGGTTATTATTTTCCACATCTGACATGTGAAGTTTGGCATAAACATCCATTTCATTTTGAATCGCAAAGTTCACCCCAGATAGACAGGATAAAGCTTCAATTATGATGATTTAAGGTTTGGGATTTATACAAACAGACAATAGAAATTACATCAACATGCAGTTTACATGTACTTATCAGAGGATTCGTTCCGGACACTAGAACCCATTCCCGCACTCCTGATAAAATCAGACCCACACACAACCATCGTCAACTGAAATCCTCAAATCTCAGAACCCTAAAACCCCTTCACCGAAAACCCTGAAACCCAAATCACCGACGCCGCCACCTAATACCAACCGAACCCAGTCGATCTCCAAACTCTCCCCTCTGCCCCCTTCAACCTCCGTTTGGCATTCCAATGCCAAGCCCAGCAAACGAAAATAATAATAATAACAAGGTAGAAAGAAGAAGAGTAAGGAGAAGAAGAAGAAAGGGATTTGAGTTGAGGAGGTACCTGCAGGTAACTGCGAACGCAACTGACCGTCAGTCCAATGCACCTCGGTCACACACCAGCAGCACCGACAACATCACCGAAACAACGTGGCAGCAACATCATCGACCACACTGCTATCGCAAGACCACGTAGCCAACATCCTTCGCCATCGTTGAGAAATGCTATTCTCGCTCTCTCCATCGGCAATATCAGATAGAGGAGTTCTATTATTATGCCAATTTTTTGGGATTTTTACCAAATAATTAAGGTTAGATTGTAAATAATCCATTTTATGTAGAATAATAATAAAACATCCATTTAGTTGTTCGTACAATTTCTTTTGACGAAATTACCCTAGTTGACGATATCGCCAACTAAGTTGGCGATATCGCCAACTTAGTTGGCGATATCGTCAACTACCTGTATTTAACCCAACTTCTTCTTCTTTCTCTCTTTCTCCCATTCATCCGTTTCATAGGTTCCTTGCTACCATTTCTCATGGATCTTTCTTAAATCTAGTTTAAGAAATTAATCTTTGAGAGCTTAAGATCAAGGGTTAGCAAAGCTGATTTGAAATTGGATGCTCTGAGCACTTCTGTGAGTGTTCTTTGTTCTTAATTATGTTTTTCCCTACTTTGTTGATTGATAAATGGATAAATTCTTTATTTTTTTTCTGATCTATTAAATTCAATGTTTACAAGATTCAAAGGTTGTGTTATATATGGACATCCTTGAATTCAGTTAATTAGAAACTATTTCATTATTATTACATGTGTTCTTGGTGATTTCATTATCTTTGGATCTGACCAGGTGCATTTCGATTGGTATTTTTAATACCTTAACGTTTTTTTATTTGTAATTTGTGATCAAACAACCGATCTTAATGTTGCACCGCAGCTTACCATCCAATAGAACCATGTACTCATCTCACTTTTGATACTTTGACATGCTTGTTGGCTCTTGTTAGACTGGGTAAACCTGGGCATTGCCTTTGTGTTTTTAGTTTTTACCTTCCCATCCTTGATTTTTGTTGATATTGCAATTTTGCTTTTCTGTAAAGATTCATCATTTCCTTATTTTTTGTGCTTTCCCCTCATTCTTATTAGATAAAGGAGGGATTCTTAGGCAACAAGGTGAATTTGTTCTGCTTCATTTATTCTTCTAAAATATTACTAGTGCATTGTTACTGATGCCCACTAGAACGTTGGCATAGTGCCATGTTAAATCAATGCAGAGGGCAGCCTTTGTTGATGAGTCAAATTATTGAGCACTTGGGATTCTTGAACATTAGTGCACTTATCATGATCTATTCATTTTAGCAAGTGATCTTAGATGGAGAAGGCTAGAGACTTGGAGTTGGGAGTTTATGAAATGGTGCTATTATGCGTGAATTTTTTATTTTTTATTTTTGTATATGTACATGCTTCGTTGTAGTTAATTACCAGTTATCCTCTTCGATAGAAAACAAATGCTAATTGCCACATATTGGCTCTTTTCATCTCTATCTCTAGCTTTGACAAGGCTTGTCTGAAGTGTTTGTGCACTTTTCAGGCCTCTAAAAATGGTTGTGTAGGAAAGAATGACTATAATTCCCTTTTGTTGCTAATTTAGCCCGACAAAGTATCTTTAGTCAACAGTTTGGATGGTATCATTGCTCATACTAATGGGCTTATTGTGAATTTGGAATGCACCATATTTTGGTAGTTTGAATAGTTGTCACACCTTGTTTCCTTTAATTTTCTAAGTTTTGTGTTGCCATAAACCACCACCTGTTGTTGCTACAATAGGCATCCATGAATAGTGACATATGCTCTAGATGGGGTTAGTTTTAGACTTTTTATTCGCTTGTTATTGCTCACGGTTCTCTTTACAATTTGTGGGTAGTTTTTAATAAAAGTTGTTTTTCAATTGACATGTCCAATGCTTGAAGGCAGGCTAAAACCAAGTCAAGCAACTGTTTGGTTAAGGGCCTGGATTTTTACTTGATAGACAGTTAAAACATTGAGAAAATTGATACTAATTATCAATGAGTTTTGTTAAGTTGATGATACAGAAGTTGAATGTTGGAAGTTTTAGAGGAAAACTAGTCCAATCAAGTATCAATACTCCAAATATTTCAACAATCCCAATCATACAACCCATAAATCTTGAACTATCTTTCAAAAAAAAATCCGAACTATAGTAGTCTATAACCTATGAATTGAACAACAAAATGCAGTTCTAAATCCATAGCAAAGAGCCAATTTATTCCCATATGGACAACTAATCCATATGACCATATAACAAAACGTACAAGTGTCATTGTGTGCATTATATGTATCACATAAGCAACCAACTAATGAGTTGCACTATTAAGGATTATGACGATCCAAAAAATGGGTTCATTTCAAAAAATTGGATCCAATTTTGGTGTTTCTCGATTGGATTTAGTTCGCTTCATGTATATAAATTGGATGCATGTTTTAGTTCATTTTCGTATTTTTGACTTGCTTAAACTTCTAGACTTCTAGTTCCCCTAAAGCTTTTTATCATTTGCATATTACAGTTCTAAACTTTATGGGTTTTTTTTTTATGGTTTTCTATTCTTATGTTTATTAGGACTTCAAGGGTGGTAGTTGTAGATGGAAAGAAATAAGATTAGGATGTAGAATGGTCTTTCATCTTCCCAAGTATTGGAATAGTATGTCCATGGATGTACATTAGAATTACTTAAATTCATTTACCCTACCATAAAAGATGACAATTTCTTATTCCCTTTAATTCATATGTATTCATTTACTATAAATTTAATCATTGTATTGAATTTTTATTATTTTACCCTTGATTGTAATCTTTTTACCCTACCAAATTGAGCCCTTTGCCCTTGAGTTCTTTTACCCTACAAGCTTAAGTGAGCAATAATGTAACTTATGAGAAAATATTGTAAATCAATGCCCGATTCTATGATTAACCGTTGCTCCTTTTATCACCCTAACAGGATGTGTGAATCTGAGATATTAACTGTATTCCACTTTGGAGGGAGGTTTGATTGGGACAATGGAAATCCAGTGTACATCAGTGGCGATGAGAAGATGTTATATTTGAGGAGCAGTTTAACATTTCATGAACTTTTTGAAAAAATATTAGAAGTGACGAAATGGGTGCTACAAGAAGACAACATAACTATAAAATACCTACATCAAAATGGGCATGTGAGGACTTTGGTTCGAGTAAGAAATGATGATGATGTCCATGTTATGTTCAGAGCATCTGGATGTTTGACAGGTTCAGTATATTTATACCTCCATAGATTCTCTGATAATAAATCGGAGCCTTGCCAACCAACTTCTAGGTTCGCAAAATATGATTTTCATACGCTCCCTATTTCTAATGTCGTAAAAAATCACATAAACATAGTTTTAAACATTATATGTTTATATTTGGCAACAGAAGCAGTAAGCGGGAACGTGTAGACACTGAAGATTCTAGCACACTACCTCTTCAACAAAAAAGGTAATTATTAATAGGATTCTACAAACCATTAATGTTTACTGTTATTGTCAAGAAATTTTCAAATATTCATCATTTATGTTGTAGGAATTTCGACAAATTTATTTCCAACAACAATCGAATTGACAAATCGTCAAATGGTACTAAAGCTAATGAAGCAAGCCCACTAATAGCGGCAATCCAAAGGTTTGCATCTCTAGATAAGTTGTTCTATTTTCAAGTATTATTTTTGCAAATGTTACCATCTAATGCAACTTATACCATTTTTATCTTAAACAATCTGCAGGCACAATGTTTTGCCAATGTCAAGAACAAATCTTCATGCAAGGACTCTACCTCACCAGGATTCTGGATTGTCTCATATGTATCCATCTGTTGACCTCGGAGATGATGAAGATGCGCATTTTAGTTTTGGCGCCGATGATGGAGGCATAACAGTTACTATTAAAGACCATGAAGATGTTTTTTTGTCGGATGGAAGGCCGTCTCCCCCAAGACAAGAAACTATGCAAGATGTTCCACCACCTCATATCATTATAGAGAATGAGCAAGTCAAAATTGTGAGGGATAAAAATCCATCCAACGTGGTGAGCGATGAAGAACCATCCAATGTACTGAAAGACAAAGAGCCATCCAATGTGGCGAGAGATACAGAGGCATCTCATGTGGTGAAAGCTACAGTTCCATCAAATTTGGCGAAAGATATCAAGATATTTGACACATTGGTAGCATCGGAAGATCTAATTGGCATACCACCAGGCGAGGGTTCATCACGTGAAATGTGGAAGGGGAGGGTATTTCAAAGTCGTGATGCATTTAGGAGCACTTTGTCCAAGTTTGCTTTATATAGTAATTTTGCTTTCAAGCCAATAAGGACAGCTAGATGGGAGGTTACAGCAAAGTGCAGTGATGGTAGTTGTCCGTGGCGCATTCATGCTTCAGTTATAGAGTCTGGACCCCAGTTCCAAGTGAGGACTTATAATGCGAAGCACACATGTTCAAGACCATTGAGTGAAGTTGCTCATCGCCAGGCAACATCTAGATTGATAGCAGAATTCATCAAGGAAAGGCTCAGACAACACCCAGATTATAAACCAAAGGAGATAATGTCTGATTGGCAAATTGAATTCGGTAGTCAAATAACTTATAGGAAGGCCCATATCGCGAAAGAGATAGCCATGCATGACATACGGGGTTCTTATGAAGAATCATATGCCATCCTTCCTAATTATATATTGGAGCTAAAGAGGACTAATCCCGGAACCTATACCAAACTATGGTGGGAGGATGATGACTCATTCCAACGGTTTTTTGTTGCTTTCGGTGCTTGTATCCGTTCCTTCAAATCTGTATTCAGGCCTCTCATAGCGCTTGATGGATCACACCTTCGTGGTAAATATCCTGGCTCATTACTTATAGCGGTGTCTCAAGATGGGGATCATGGTCTATTCCCAATTGCGTTTGCAGTAGTAGAGTCGGAGTGTCGTGAGACTTGGTCATGGTTCCTAGCAAATCTGGACCTTGCTCTGGAAGGGGTACAAAATTTGACCATAATATCTGATCGGATGAAAGGCATCTCACTGGCCGTAAGGGATGTACTTCCGAGTGCAAAACATTGTTATTGCTGTAAACATATGGCAAGTAATATTCAAGGGAAGTTTAAAAATGAAGGCATCGTCATTAAATTTTGGTGCGCTGCAAGATCCTATCGTTTGTGTGAGTATGAAAGGTACATGGCTGAAATTAGGGATGTGGACCAAGGGGCTTATGATTATATTGCAGCTATTGGAAAAGAACACTGGGCAAATGCATTTATTAATGGAGAGAGCCCTCTTTATAGTTCTACACTATATAGTATAAACTCAATGGACAAGATCTATCCACATGTCATTTACACTAACCTGATTTCATTTACACTTACCTCCATTGATAGTTAATAGTTATACACAAACTTTATAATTACTAAATTTTAAATTAATTAACTACTTTTAGAACTATAAATGCATAGAGAGACCCCTATAAATTAATTTACAGTAACCCTATGGACAACCCCTATTTGTTTGGGTACAACTAAATTTTTCCATATTTTAGGTATATTTATAATAATGCTGTTTAAATTAATTTACTAACCACTGGGTCAACCCATCAGGCACGCTGGCCGACTTGACCTAATTAGGTGGTAGGTGTCCAATATCAGTATGTATTACGGTGTTTGATACACAACCCTGAACTAATGACTTGCCTCACCCCTGTAACAAACTCGAGCACTTCTCTGATACAAGGTCCATTTGCTCCCTATATTCATCTTTTTCTTTTAGGATTTTGTTCTAAACAAATTGCAAGCCTCCCTCTAAGTCCAATGTTCCCTTTATTTCCTTATTTTACTTTCTTTTGATTTCAGACCATCAAATCCCCTACAGAACCTCATCTTCACCTCCATTGCCTGAGCCCAAATCTCATCATCTCAGCCTACATCTACCAAAGAAACCAAATCATTGAACACGTGTTCTGCATGTCCTCATCCCCATCCAATCCATCATTCCCTGGATTTGCAAATCAAACCCCCCTGCACGCCCAATCGTCAAGTTTTCATCCCTTGTTCCAAACCAAAGCTGTATTCCACTGATCTAAATCATCTACATAAAATCAGAGGTCAAAGAGCCAAGTCAATGTCCAAGAGATAAGAATATGCAATTCTCATCTTGCAAAACCACAGCCAAGAACCTGATCCAACTCTCTGCTACCATTCCTTTCTCCACCACAACTGCAAATATCCAAAAATCATTAAACCAAAGTCCAATCAAACCAAATTCTAACCTTAATCATTCTTCGATGAAGTTCTCTGATGCCGATCAAAAAGATTCCAGCTCCAAATCTCCAAGACAAATTGTTCCCAATCCCCATTGTTGGATCTTAAACTCTGCTATGAAACAAGAAGCTAGTCGACCCATATTACTTACCTTCTAAAAGAAGACTGAAAATCCTCCCAAATTTGTCAATTTTCAGTCAAAATTGTTGGAAAGCTTCATGCCAAATGCCAAAGCCAAAACCTTCCCACTTAGGTCCATCAAGTCATGTGGGTCTCATCTATCAGTAGTAGTGAAGAAGCATATGTCAAACAACACACTCATATAACTCATTTCAGTTCCACGAAAGAAGAATAAACCAACTAGGAATGTTCACTTGATTAGTTCATAAACCTATTCACTTTCTCAATGTGCTGTTGACTAGAGTGACATTAACAACTAAGAAAACCAGCCATTAAATGAGTGGAACTGACAAAACACACTCATCATAACATTCCGATAACAACTCTTGAGATTTCTACATACCTCATTGTATGATAACAATACTCTGACCAATACCCTTATGGCCCTTGGAATTTTCAAGAGCTCACTTGTCCAATACTCCAATTACTAAATGCATGTAGGAGTACACTGAATGGGTGTACAGGAAAAAACAAGACTATGGTATAACGATAACAATTAGGAAAAAAAAAAAAGAAAAAGCCAATAATGCAATATTTATTGTTGTTGTCTTCTTTTTTTTCTTTCTTCTTTTTCTGTTTTTTTTTACCTGCACGAGACTCCTCCGCTACCATCCCCTTCCAGCATGTGCAGTAGTAATAGTTAGTAGTTTCCTATTATGTAATGTTAATTATCTCCATGTACTGAATTTACTTATATTACTGCACTCTAGTAGGATAGTATGCTAATATAACATTAGCCATCATATGTAGAGTCATCTCCCTTGTGTCTTAATCACCTCATTCTAGCAAAAGACTATTTGCTTTTCAATGGTAAAACCACCAAAATTCAAGTTATTAACCCTCAAGTCAGGGCTTAAAACTTTAATGGAATCCCTCCCTCCAGCACTAGCAGTTCTATGCACTACAGTCAACAGAATTATGCTCCTGTCTCAACAAAAGCTAATTAGAATCAAGAGCTTTAACAAATATTCAGTTTACTATGCATCCCAATTCCTTCAATCACAGTACTTAATAGGAAACAAAGTAAATATTTTCACATGACCAACACGTCATTGATTCTATCAGCAACATCCACTTTCTGGAAAGGCAGCACCATTCACTTCCTGGAAAAGCAGGGTGGTTCAAGTACTAGTTTCAACAAAAGTAGACAATCGGCACACGATGGGTTCAAACGTATGGTTAAGGAATTATCATAACTTCAACTATTCATAATGTGAATGATTCCCAATATCAGTCTTCATTAAACCACGAGAACCTCAACCTACATCTAAATTAGAATCAGATCCTCAATTAAATTGATCAATGAAAACAGGGCTGTTATATTGAAAATTTATTAATAAATAAAAGGAGGATTAACAATGAAGATTGGATTTTTAATTCGAGTAGAACAATAAAGACCAAACTCTATCCTCTAACATAACAAACACTCAGAAACTAATTCAGATTGCTTCATGGCCATGCATAATTCCCGTGCATTAATGAAAGCATTTTAGTTCAATAAAAAATAAAAAAATCAGAATTTATCAATCAAAACCATAGCATGCTTACAAATAGTTGCAAATCTAACGTCATAAACAAATTCCTTATCTAGAAATAGAGAGTCATAGATCCATCAAAGCTTACCGATTACCAGCTATAACTCATCACATATCAAAATAGAAAGATAACGAGAAAGGCCTCAGTGATTTTGAATCGAAGAAGACAAATCACATCAGCAACAAAAACTTGCACCATCTTCATCTTCCTCCCAGCGACAGAGAGAGCAAAAGGGAGAAGGAGAAGAGAGATGGCGAGAAGGAGGGAAAGAGAGAGCAGGGAGCGGGAGAGGGAGAAAGAGCAAAAAGGCGGGAGAGGAAGAAAGAGATAGTGGGGAAGAAGGAAGAAAAGGGCTTGGCGGGAATGGAGAAGGAAAACCGTGGATATGGGGAATTAGGGATAGAAAACGATTTGGGGGTGCAAAGATGACCTCGTCCGCTCAAACAGTGGGTAAACTTGTCCAAAAAAAAATTGTACGAACACCGAAATGGATGTTTTTTTGGTATTTGTAACTGATTTTGGCTAATCCAGGTTTAGAAACAATTATTTGGTAAAAATCCCCAATTTTTTTTACAATAAAATCATTATGTGTAATGACTAAAATGATCATCTTATAAATCATGTTGAAAATGCCAATTTCTCTTTACACGCATAACTCATCTCTATCCTCTTCACACAACACTTACGGTTTCACATTTTCATTCCCACATTCCACCCCACATTTCCCTTATTCTTTCACTCTCATTATTCCTCCCTTCAATCTCTTTACAACATTGCACCACTCACCCACAGTTCACCTTCTTCCTTATTCATTTTCCCCCTTGCTCTCACCAAACTATTTTGTTGTAGTTGAATCAAACCAAATATTGCAATGGACAAGGAAATGAAAAAGGAAATCGTGTGTTTTAATCCTACTAGCAGCGAAAAGGTTAGTATGGTTGAGTATTTCAGTGTTTTTGTCAAATTTTTCAAGTTTTGTATTGTAGTTGTTCGCGATATATCCGAACTGGTATGTCCGAACATTTCTGAAATGTTCGGACAGACGATACCGAACATTCCCCATATGTTCGAATATTTCTATTCGAACATAAGAGACTTGTTCGATACTTTATTTCCGAACATAAGTTAATTGTTCGGAAATTATATGTCGAACATATGCTTTATGTTCGGAATTTTTTTCCCGAACGATACTGATACCACTTTTTCCTTAGTGCAGCTTTCCACAGAAGAAAGCCAAGTTCAGTCAGCCTATGTAATGGACTTTACAGATATGTTTACTACCGAAGAAGTAAGACATTATATTAAAATTTCAATATACTTACTTATTGTGTGTTACTAATGTCTGATTCAATGGTTATGTGTTTAGCTATTTTACAGCCGAGATGCATTAGTGAATTGGGCTCATGATGTGGGTAAAAGAAATGGTTTTGTCATTGTCATAAAGGTGTCAAATGCTGCAAGGCCTGGAATAAAAGCTAGGGTTGTCCCAGTATGTAAGAGAAGTGGCCAATTCAAGCATTGTAAGACCAAAGACGAGGGGCTTACTAAAAAGAAGATCAAGCAAACTAGATCGAAAAAATGTGGATGCCCTTTTACATTAAAGGGCAAGAAGCTTGACACTTTTGATGATTGGATGTTGGAAGTTGCATGTGGTATACATAATCACTCTGCTGCAGAGTATCTAGAGGGTCATTCATTCGCAGGGAGACTAACAAAAGAGGAAACAAAATTGATGGTTGATATGTCTAAGAGCATGGTATGACCAAAAGATATTTTGGTTACATTAAAACAAAGAAGTGCCTTAAATGTGACTACAATGAAGACCATTTACAAAATGAAATCAGCTATTGTCCCTACGGTGCCTGCGGGCATAAGAACGAGCAGTCATGCTGGGGTGTCAAACCGTGCGCTCCACCTCTTCAATGGTCATTCCACGTAGCACATGTGCAGCCTGCTCGACGTGAGTGTATATACCATGTGGGTCATCAATCCATCCATCTTGGCCCCTCTCCATGACTCTATCAAGGATGCACAACGCACCTGCATTACGCTACAAGTAAGATGTTTAATTCATTAATTCACAATAAAAAACATATAAATTTTTTTTGAAATATTGCTCAATTAACCATACCATCTCATAATCAATGTTTGCACTAGGTTGTGCATCTCGAGGATGTGGTCGATAAGCTGATTGGGAGTTAGGGTTTTGAAGCAACCTCCATGACACTCGTGCGTACCAAGCCATGTACTGTGGTACACAATCAGATGGACGTCGAACTGGAACGCTTCGATTCAACCCAGACAGTAGGTGATCATTCCATCTTTCCCATACTTAATCAAAATATTGATATGCAATATGATATGCATTTGCAGTCGGGCCTCGTGTAGCACAGATTGGGATTAATGGGGGTGGAGGAATAGTCTGCACCCTACCAAACTGCCTCAGGATCCTATCTGGATGATAGGGCTCAACAACGTCAAAGGACTTAATGCACCCACAGTAGAAGGCGACCTGATTAAATGGATGTTGCTGCCTAATATCGCGATAAGGATCCCATGTGACCTGCATGACCAAAACAATTATAAGAAATTTCATTATACTATAGATAATTTTTAGTAAGTCATGATTAAAGAATTTTTACTACCTCATCTGCACTCATATAATCAAGCCGCTCTCGCAGTGCCTGTAGGGGAGCAGTAGTCTCCCTACGAGTGAGCCAGCGATACACTCGGGGTTGGGTGACTCCATATAAAATATTGGACGTTGGAGCGAAACACTCGAAATGCTCAAAAATCCACGCCTCTAGCAGCGTATGATATCCAGCAATCTGTTTAACTTCCTTACGAGTAGCTAATCACAACTGTCGATACAAATAAAGCAGAGCAGTGGCACCCCATGCATATGTACGGACACTTGACAAGTCTATCAACAATGTCATATATAAGATGTGCCACTCTTGTCCGCGAATAATGTACAGCCTAATAAATACAGAAGATATGCTCTCACTGCACAATCAATCATGTCATCTCCATCCTCATCGGTTATTAAAAAGAACCTCCCTCTTAGCCACTCCAATCTTATAGATTGACCCCTAACTTGCTGCAGCTCATCATTTGCCTCATTTGGATGAGCTCCCAGAGCGTCAACAAGGAGCGAATGAGCATCTTGAAATGACATTCTACCATTATAAGCAACGGAACGACCAGTCACCGGAATCCCAAGTATGGTGGCAACATCATCTAGACTTATGGACATTTCACCGAAAGGCATGTGGAAAGTGTTTGTTTTAGGTTGCCACCTTTCCACAAAACAAGAGACAAGAATCTTACTAACAGATTGGTATGATGCTGTGATGAGTGGACTCAAATTAGATCTATCAACTAACTCTCTGAACCTGTTGCTCTCATTCAATGGCCAATGTAGTATTTTCTGTCCATGGCTCAAACACTTCAGCGGGGCCCGTTCCTGCATTCCGAAAATATTACATTATTAAAGAATGTGACAATTTCGTTGAGTTTTAAGTAACATAAAGAGAAAAACAAAAAAAGTACGTACCTGTGAATGCCAAATGTATGCAGCTATGTGCGTGTTGAAACTGGGCAGCAAAGAACGATCTACTGGCCCCGTAGTTATTTCTTGTTCAACATCAGCTTCTTCTTAATGTTGTTTAACATGAGCTCCTTCTTCTTCATTGCCTCCTTCTGAATCATATTCTGGTTCCTTGACTTCTTCTACAACCTCCTCATTTATTCGACGGCGCCTCCTATTAGAAGCCGTCGGCCTTACTCTAGAACTGCTTGGCCTATCCATTCCTGAAATATTAGATGAAGAGTGATTAAATCTTTTTACAAGTGTTTGGTTCTGTGTGTTTGAACAAGTCAGAAATGTTCGGCATGTAATGTCCGAACATTCCTGAAATGTTCGAACTTTATGTAAGGTCTGTGACCTTACTAGGTCAGTTGGGCCCAATAACCCGGCCAGTTGACCCGTTTAATTTGTTATTATTTTATTTAATTGTATTTTTAGATATTTAAGTAGGTTTAGTTCATGAGCGAGTTTCATTTAGCATTAGAATAGTATCTGCGAAGTTTCGTTTGATTCCGAGTTCGTTTGATCATAGCAGGGAGGTAGTTTGCAATGTAGGGAAAATTGAGTGTTTTTTCGAAATATTTTAAACGCCATGATTTTTGGGTTCGTTGGAAAGGTCTCGTCGTTCTGATAACTTTTGTCTCTTGACTCATCGCGATCCAGCGATCAGAAACCTTTCAAGTGGTCCATTCTTTGACCGGACCCACTTAAAGGGCGATTCGGTCTTTTTCTCTCTATCGTCTTCTTAAACGAGTTTGTACCCTAATTTCATTTCATTCTCTGCAACCGACGAAGAACCGCAGCCATTTATTCTTCCTCTTCCTTTCTCAAGCCCAAAACCCTAGCCCAGGAGACCCCATTCGGAGATCCGATCCGCTAGGATTCATCCTTGCGATATCCTCTTGCTTCCGGTATCAACCTGGTAAGGTTTCCGGTAACTTCATCTTTTCTAACATCTTCCTTTTGGTTATATTTAGGTTAGATCTTAATTCTTTTCCTTCCTATCATCTTCTTGGTTTCCTAGTTTGCATTTTATCGGGTTAGATCGTGGATCTTGCGGTAGGAAGATTTCTCCTCGCGTTTACCCAATTCCAATCTTCTGACATTGAGGCAAGTAGATTTACACTGCATAATATAGCATGTGTGTTTGTTCCTTTATTGAATTGCAATGGTTTCTTGATAGACTTCCCCTTTAATTCCAAGCTCGTCTGATTTTAATTGGAAATCATTTGTTAGGTTATGTTTTGGAGAAAAATGTTGATGTTAGGTTGATTAGAGTTTGCTTAAGTTGATTAAATGAAATGGAATGTGAGGTGTTCAGTGCCGATCGATCGGAGGGTGTATGGTCACTGAAACTTCAAAGGCTTGTAACTTTCAATCCGCCCGTTGGATTTTCACATATAATATACCGTTGGAAAGCCCTTGAGATAGAGAATCCAATGGTTCTGGCTTCATCACGATCGGAGATCGGAAAGTGATGTGATTAGTTGAATTAATGATTCAACTCTTGTAACTTAAGAAAGAGACTGTTTGACCTAGGTTTGGGACTTAGATGTTGGAAACCATTAACTTACTATCACATGACCATAAATGGGTTTGAAATCGAATCACGTGCTTGGTGTGAATTCGATGGGTTGTCTAGGTATTCGTGTATTACACGTAGTGTAACCGAATGCACAAGGAGTTGAATTTAATGATGCTCAACATGATTGTACACCAAGGAAATTATCTTAAGAGCATCATTGATCCAATTTCCTCATGTACTCCGTTAGAATACGTTGAATACATGGATGACACCACTTACTTAGGATTGGATTGTAATTTCTCCTTGACTTTGACTTGTATTCGTTGTTTATGTTCCTTGTACACTCTCTTGACATAAAACACGTAATCAATTATGAAACATAAATTCTTATAGAATATAGGACTTGGACTTGACTTAGAGTGTACCATAGGAACCCGTGTCTTATATCGATGAACATGACTGGCTAGTAATGGAAGGGGATTATCACGTGGCTTGCTTGTCTTGTATCGTCTTGAATAAGATAATCCCTAGGATCTTGTCTTGTATATATAACTAGCCAGACTTGCTTGTCTTGATATTCTTGTGTCAGAACCACTTTATTATTGTTTGCATGTCATGGACATATGCAGTTTGGGGTTTAATGACGAATCGGTTACTCCGGTTGTCGGGGTGGGCAGTCGGCGTAGGATGGCGTCCATGACGTTGAATAGCTGGGAGCGGGCTAGGACCGTGCTGCTATTCCAAGGATAGGGAGCTAGGATCCCACTGGAGCCGGACTATGGTATCAGTAGTCCAAGGGGATTGTTACTGGTACCCCGGGAGGTGGCATAGGACATCCTCGGAGTCTCCCTCTTGCTTGTCTTGCTTGCATTTGCATGAATAGTGGTTATAGTTAGATGATTGCTAGGATTCCTGTTATTGTTTCTATATATTAATCTTGCTTTATGCTTAGCCTCATATTCTTATATTCTTATGATCTTAATACCTGTCATTACTCTACACTTGATGCATGTTGTGTTTATTATATTTTGTATATCTATTGCTCAACATGTCGTTGACTTTGTTCCTTGGTGTGCAGACACATCAGGTGAATACTTCTATTACGAGGAGCAGGCAGGTGAGGAGATCCCAGAGGATCTCCAACAAGCAGAGGAGGCACGAGAGTGGTGTGCCGATGATGTAGAGTAGCGTCATCACTCCTGGCATGAGAGAGATATATTTGGGATCTATTAGATTTATCTTTCATTTATTTATTCTCTTGTCGAACCTTATATTACATTGACTCTGTTTCTTTGATTGGCCATGTTTAGTGGGTTGGCCATTATAATAAATTACTTAACTTTGAAGTTCCGTTTACTCTTCTTGCAACTTTAATTTAATGAGAGTTTATTAATCATTGCTTGAGATCCTATATGCCTAGAGTTGTATTAACTCTACATTTATTGTGACACATGAGGTTGAAAATATTAAATCCTCACCGCGGACTACGATCCGTGGGCCCAAAGGACAAAATTTTAATTAGTCCTAAAATTCACTCTCCGGATCCGGTTATTTCTTTAATCGGGTTCGGGGGACGTGACACTTTATGTGCCGAACAATTCTGAAGTGCACGAACTTTATAATCCGAACATTCTTAAATTGTTCGGAATTTTATGTTCGAACATTTGGTTAATGTTCGAAGTTTCAGAACCGAACATATCGCGACAATGAAAAAAAAAGACTGAACAACTGCAAGAAAAAATCATTTTCGAGCGAATTAGACGTGTCATTATGTCCCTTTAAAACATATTAAGATGCACACAATAGTTGCTACAATGACCTATTTGAGAAAATAATACAATGACAATGGAGAAGAAGGAAGGTGATACCTTGGACTAAAATGGAGGTCACTACAACAGCAGATTCTTCCTCTCTTCCTTATCTGCTTGTATCCTTTCACTAAGCCAATCTTCTAGCTAGAATGTGGGTCAAAATGGATAGAAAAAGAGTTTCTCTAAGTTGAGTTTCAATAGAGAGGAGAGAAAGGGGACGACGGTGAAGATATGGGGGAAGAGAAGAGAACTGATGAGTTGTGTTGTAAGTGAAAGGGGTGATTTGGGTATATTGATGGGTGCAAAGAGAAAAAATCATTAAAAAACCTATTTTGTACATCGGTGTGGAGAGAAATGCGGTGAGAATAGCAAAAAGCGTGGTGCCAACAGAACCCCTCTATCAGATAATCCCCTCTTCCTCTTTTATCTTCAGAGTTGCTAAATGTACACACTTATCAAAATTACTTTCTACACACCCCGTATTTTCTAAACTACCATAACCTCACTCTCTCACTCAAGTTCTCTGAACACTCCCCTTCCTCCCTCTCAATCTCACCATCACTCACTCCCTCACTCTTTTCCTCCGTGCCCCCTCGCTCACTCTCTTTTCTCTGCTCTCTTCTCACTCTAAGGTATGCTTTCCTTCTCTTTCTCTCCCTTTATATCTATATCTCTGTCCATCTATCATTTTTTTGGGTATTGGAGGCATATCTTAGTTATTTGTTGGCCTCAAAATGAGTGAAGGGGCTAGAGAGAGGCCCACTCTCTCTCTCTCTCATTCTCCATCATACCTTTTTTCTGGGGACTGTTCGGCGCAGAAAGGCTGAATGAAATAGTTTTATTTGGTTGTAAGCAGCAGATGCAGTTGAACAAAAATGACTTTGTTGGGCCAATCAGGTCCGAACAGTGTGTAAGGCCGTTTTCGTGTTTTGTAATTGTGGCCAACTTATAAATTTGAGGAATTGATCTGAAAAATGACCTTAGATATTCACTAGAAGAAAAATGGGCCATTAGTAAATATGACACGGGGACCACTGCCGTTTTTTAATTAATGATCGAAATAAGTGACGATGTCGTTGCACCATTCAATCCCATAAAAGTACCCCGAACCCCACTTCCCCATTATCTCCTTCTTCCACTCATCACTTTCTCCCTTTTCCCATGGCGGTTTCCTTTTCCTTCTTCCTCAAAAGGTAGTTTAGGTGGTCCCAAAGCTCATTGCATGTCACCTAAATCACTCTGGAGATCTTCAGTTAGCTTCCCAACTTGGGCTTCAACGCCTGAGAGATCAAGTCTTGAGTTCAAGGAAGGAGCCGACACAATCCTTGAAGCAAAACTCTCAGATGGTCGTCACCAGATGATTTGACTTCTGGACCGTGCCTCATCCTCCAAAACCATGACCCACAAATCCCCCAAAATCCGCCATGCCCTCGAATCATGCACCTTCCAGCTCCACTTTTGGCAAACTTACTCACATAGATACCTTGAAGATGAGCAGCAAGACCGTGGCCGCTTTCATGGATGATGATGATCGCAGCGAGCACCACAGACGCTTCAAGAATGGGTGGTAAGCTCTCCATACCGCCAAAAATGGCAGACGGCCGGAAAACGGCCCTTTTTCCAATGTGGGTGTGTTGGAAATCTAGTTCTTGGGTGGTGGGAGAGAGGGAGAAGTGATGGAAAGAGGGATTTGAAATGGGGTGAGGAGTTGGGGATTGGGAAATGGAGTTTTGAAGGGAAATCTGAGATGGATATTTTTTAAATTTGAAATCTGATTAGGGAAAATGATGAGTTTGGGGAATAAGAGGGTAGATTAATCATCTCTAACAATATGATTCTCACTCTTGTGGTTGTGGAATTTGTTTGGAGAAGAGGGTGTTAGAAGGAGAGGGAAAAGGAGGGTGTGTGAAAAAAATGGGTGCTGGGGAGAGGGATGGAATGAAGTGTTATAATATCTGACGATGTCGTTGCTTCATAGAAGCTAGTGGAAGAAAGTGTGCTTTAATATCTGACAATGCCGTCGCTTCACAGAAGCTAGTGTTAGAAAATATACTTTAATATATAACGACGTCGTTGCTTCACAGAATCTAATGCAAAGAAGTGTTGATGTAAACATGTACAAGGTATGCTTGAAAGCTACCCCACAAAAGTATGATCCACATCAAGGGATATACAAGGTATGATCCACAAAACTACACGCAACGCCATCTCTTTTGCAATGTGTGCTTGGGGATGTGTCATTCCCATCACTGGTTTTGAGCAACAATGCCTTGGGTTATAAGTCTGCACCAAAGTCCAAACCTTAATGAAACATGACTTTTAAATGGAACATATCATTTCCCAATAAGCCTTCGATATTGATGATAACATATTTCAATTCCTTTACAATTTGCTCACCTTCAAGCCTATAAATTTCTCGATTGATTCCCTTCAAAGACCCACTAATTTTCCTACTTCTGAATGCCCCATAAGATGATAAAAAATAAAAACATCATTAATAGGAACCCCACAAAAAAAGTAATGTAAAAAGGGCAAAAAAAAAAAAAAAACTAAGATCAGCGTCGACGTCGTTGCCCAACCGTTTATGCAGTCTTGCTGAAGGAGTAGAATAAGCGACGACGTCGTCTCTTCGCAGAATCTTGAAACACTTGGTCCCAATTAAATGAGCGACGACGTCGACTCTCATCGAAAAAGAGCAAAAAAAGAGAAAAGTTTGGCGGGAATACCAGTTTCGTAGCATATAAACTAGTGTCCCCTTTTTTGTCTAGTGACCATCTAAGGTCCTTTCTTAGGTAAATTATGTTGGGATTTGTGTATGCCCTAAAGCCCACTGACAACACCCACATCTCTGTTACTGGATATTTGCTGGTTATTTATTAGAATTATTCTTTTCTCTTACTGCATGTATATATGTATGTTTGTGTAAGGTCCATTGTTTCTAGTAAATGACTTAGGTATGTAGTGTCTACACACAGAAAGGTTTGAGTCATGGACACTTGAAATAATAAACTGGTTCATAACTGAGAGATGGAGTTGGGCACTTCATCTTGGTATAAGTTATAGTGAGATACTCTCCTATATTCAGGGTGACTTACCTTAGCCACATGAGGCTTTTCCGGATGTATCTATTAGTGCATGTGTCATGCATTGAACAGGACCATTATAGGTGTGATCTCTAAAATAGTACTATCACTAAGAGAGATCAAATCACCTTATGCTACTTGAGTGACCAGTGCTCTTAATCTTGAGCATATGTGGATGAACTGACGAAGTCGAGTTCTTGTGCTTTAATTCACTATGGGTGAGATCCTGTACATGGGTCAACAGCTCTGTGTTTTGGGTATTCGGGCTTGATTAGTTGGGACATACATATGCAATAAAGAATCTATGCCATCAAGTGAAGGAGTGATCATCCCCTTAGAATTATCTGATTAATCATCAAAATCTAAGATCTTAGTATATGGATCTTCCATATGGATATTGAACTTGTGGGTCGCTCTCTGGATCAAGAGAATGATATCCAGATGATGATTAAGTCTAGGATATGAAGTTCTAAGGTTGAGATATAATCAAGAAGGTCGATAGTACATTGTAAAACCTGACTTGATTATGGATGTTACATAGAGGGGCATTACGGTCATTTCACTTAGTAGGTCGAAGTCGAATGTCACTTACTGACGAGCTTAAAATCATATTTTATTTGTCCCTGGAGTTCTACCATAACTCTTTAGTGGAATGAGTTAGGGTTAAAAATGATCTTAATGTTGCTATGGGATTAGCATGGACATTTTGGTCATTTTGGAAGCCAAGGGCAAATATGTCTTTTGGTCCATTCTCTAGCCATTTTCCTATATTGGCATGGTTTCCTAATTTGTTTAAATGATATGTGGTTGAATTATTTAGTGGAAAAATTATTGACTTGTGGGCCATGGTGTGTTTATCCATCCAATGGGCCAGCCATAAAGGGGGCCCCTTGTGTAAGGTTTCCAATTTTAAGTAGGTATCTTTACTTGGAAGGTTGGATTCCTCTTTAGGTAAGAAATCTTACAATTATAGTTTCCTAATTATTTTATAAACTAATATTGGGAAGTGTTGCACGCCTATAGTAGTTGGTTACTAATTTTATGGGATGGTCTTCTTTGTTTTCTATTTCAAATTGGAGAGAACTAAGAAGGAAATAAGCATTCCATTTAAATCTCCCTCTTGGGCGTCCATGAGATAGTTAGAAAAAGATAAGAGGGAGATAGAAACCCTAGGTGTGTAACATAAGTCCTATATTTTTTGGCCGTCCACACCAGTCTCATGCCAATTGCTATCTTCTTCTTCTTCTTCCTTGAAGGGAGAAAATAAGATTTGGGTCTTTTCCATTTAATATAGTTCAGAAAACCTTTCAAGGAATCCATACTTCGATCCCCCAATCATAACCAATAGGATTGGGTTATGGAATAGAGGAGAAGATCAAAATGAAAGTTACTGCAGAAAACTCCAGCAACTTGTGTTGCTGATTGCAGGCCTGTGATCAGACCTTTAGATCTTTTGTTTTAGACATTTGAAGTCTTCAAATCATCAAGGTATTATTCCCTTTTCATTTTTTTTATACACATGTTGATCATGATTTCATGGAGTTATTATGCTTATTCTATGGTTGATTTGCGCTGCCCTGATCAGTTTTTAAATCCGTTTTGCTGATCCAAAATCAGCCATGGACGTCCCTGGTATGGGAGTTCAGATCTAGTTTGCCTAGACTTTCAAATTCCTCTATAAATTTTTATCATCCACTTATTAGACATGGACGTGCCCAGTACTTCCAATAGGAGACAGCATGCTAAACACGCCAAGGTCGATCTAATATCAATCAGCGGCCTGAGGTTAAGGAGGACGTTGCATATGTCCATGCTGAACCCACAGTCGTCATTGAGGAGATGATTGGACCAATTCCTGAGGTCCAGTCAATTTTTCTTTTCTACCCAGTTTTCGAACACACATTGCTACGTCTGTATGGTATGAGCAGGTACTCTTTATTCTTTTGATAAACGTGATTTAATTAATTTTTTATTAATATATGTTCTTTTGTACTGAAGAAACACCTGCAACTTAAAATGTCAGAATCATGCCTTAGGGCCCGTTTGGTAATTTTACATGTAAAATAAAGAGTAAGCATCAAATCAAGAAAGAATATAAAATATAATGGGGTTATGTTGGTAATTTATTTTTAGTGCACCTCCAACAGCTCCTTCATTTCTCCACCTCAGCCAGCAACGATCATAAATGGCTTCTCACTTTGTCTCCAACAGAGCCTCCAAATCCACATGGCATTTGACATGGGGTTTGGTATGCCAAATTTGGCATACCAAAAACTAAACTTCAAATATTTTTTAAAAATAAAATGATACATATGTCTGTTGCATAGTGATGCTTTGCCTATTGCATTTGAAGTCGTTGGGGATGGTGTCAGTGGCCATTTGGGATGGAACTCAGTGAACGTTCCATGGCTAGATTTATAGCCATTGTAGTTTTTTTTGGACTTTTTTTAATTTTAATGGGTAATTTAAATTGTGATAATTTGAGAATCTCTTGGAGCTTGAATATCTATAAATTATGAGTGTTTGAAGTCCTTTTTTTTCCTTATTCACATTATGGATTCTCAATTCTCTCAATTTCCTAATTTTTCAACCCAATATTCACAATATTTCAGTGAGGCATCCGAATTCCCTACTGATGATTCCCCAAAGAAAAAGGTTGTTGGTCGAGGTGCCGGCTTCAGTATAGAAGAAGACCGTCTTCTCATCGGTTTGTGGTTGAACACTAGTCTGGATGCTGTGCATGGAAACAAGCAGAAACTTAGGACTTTTTGGGAACGAGTGGGAAAATACTATCACAACAATAATCAATTTCTCAGTGATCGAACAAACAAAATGTTGTCACAATGATGGCAAAAGATTCAAGCTTCTTTCAACAAATTTTGTGGATTTCTCGCCACAATTATTTCCAGAAATTATAGTGGCACGAATGAACAAGATAAGGTAAAATTAAATATATATATATGTATATGAATTTTTTTTCTTAATTTGAGCTTACATTTAATTTTCAGATTGTAAAAGCAAAAAAAGTTTACGAACATCTATATGGATCAAGATTCACATTGGACCATGCTTGGATCTTGTTGAGGTACCAACCGAAGTGGATACAACTGTATCAACAAGTACTAGAAAAGACATCCATAAAAAGAGCAACATCTTCGACTTCTGGCTACTCATCATCTTCTAATCCAAGCACTCCTATAAATACTGAGGAGGATGAGACAATTAACAATGCCTATGATCCCATAATGAGACCACCAAGAAGAAAGGCTGAGACAAGAAAGATGAAGCAAACCATTATCAACGAGCCAACACCTGTTGCAGATCTCATCCAAAAAATGATGGATGACAAAAAGGAAAGAGGTGAAAAAAAAATAGAACTTCTTAAGCAAAAAATCGAGCAAGATGAGAAGAAGGTGCAATTAAAGAAAATACAAATGGAGATGGAGATCATGAGTATGGATATGTCCAATATGTCTAAGGAGCAACAACAATACTATGCTAAAAAAAGATTTGAGATTCTGAGAGGAAGGTTAGGTGGTGGTTTCTAAATTGTATTTTATTTTTACAATAAAGATGTATTTTTTATTTTAATTAATGAATTATTGTTTGTTTAAATATAATATTGTACTTTAAATTTATAAATTTGCCATATCACTAGCCATTTTATAGCCGTTGGAGAAAACTAGCCGTTTTATAACCGTTGGAGAAAACTAGTCGTTGGAATATTTCATATATACAGACCACTCATCTCAACAATTCTTACACCGCAACTTCTTACTTCTATTCATCTCAAAATAAGAAAATCTTTGGTTCGTTACTTCGGAGATGTCTCAAAATTATACCAATTCCTCTTCTGATATGACGGATGAGCTATGGCATACCGTCATAAATTCTGATTCAGACGAAGAGTTACAGATGTTGTGTAGGACTGCTCTGGAAGAAGAAAGAGAAAACTTACGAAGGAGAATGAGAGTGCATCGTGGTTCTATTCAAGATCACGCGATCATCCACAGAGGACGAATCTCAGGACATCACAGGCTTTATAATGACTGCTTCAGTGAAAACCGAGTCTTCACTCCCTCTCAATTTCAAAGGAGGATTTGAATGCGCAAACCTTTTTTTTCTTCCAATTGTAAATGCGGTGGAGACGCATGACCCATACTTTCAACAAAAAATAAACTGTGCAGGTAGTCTTGGTTTATCAGCTCTTCAAAAGGTCACAGCTGTAGTGAGGATGCTTGCTTATGGAGTTACGGCGGATGCTATGAACAATTATGTCAGGATCACTGAAAGTTCCTCTATAGAATCATTGAAAATGTTTGTTTAAGCGATCATTGATGTTTCCGGCAACGAGTACTTGAGAACACCAAATAATGCTGACATTTGTAGATTGTTATCAGAAGGCGAGAGACGCGAGTTTCCTAGGATGCTATGTAACATAGACTGTATGCACTGGAAGTGGAAGAACTTTCCAGTTGCGTGGAAAGGCATGTATGCTCGTGGATACCACCGCGAGCCTTCTTTGATTCTTGAAGTCGTGGCATCGTATGATCTTTTGATATGGCATGCTTTTTTTGGACTACCGGGATCGCACAATGATATCAATGTGTTGGACCAATCTCCTATATTTACCAATCTCGCTGAAGGCCGAACTCCTCCGGCCAACTACTCAATCAATGGTCATGAATATACAACTAACTACTATCTTGCTGATGGCATATATCCATCGCGGGCAACATTTGTAAAAATAATTCCATGTCCTAACGGGTCAAATGCCACAAATTTTGCTGCAGCTCAAGAGTCCGCAAGGAAGGATGTGGAGCGTGCGTTTGGAGTGCTACAGACACGTTTTGCAATTGTTTGTGGGCCTGCTCGTTTTTGGGATCGTTAAACACTTCAGCATATAATGAAGGCATGCATCATAAAGCATAACATGATTGTCGAAGATGAACGCAATAAAAGCCTTCCACCCAATTATGATGCACGAGAGGGTGAATGTAGTGACATTATTGTGTCATGTGACCACGCTATAGAATTTCAAGATTTCATTCAAAACCACTTGCGTATTCGCAACAAGAGAACACATTCTCAACTCCAAACCGATCTGGTTGAGTACCTATGGCATTTCCAAGGTCAATATGAAGAAGCTTGTGATTGACCATAATATTATGTAATTTGATTTTACTTTTTCAATGAAAAATGGGTTTCAAGTACAATTTGTGTATTTTTTATTTTTATTTTTATAATTTATGACTTTAATAACATTTAAATCATACCAAATCCCATTAAATATAAGTAAGATATATGTAATAAAACAAATAAGGATTAAATGAAAAGAAATAAAATAATAATTTGACATCTTTCTTGGAGTTGCCCAAGTGAGATGCCAAGTTTACATATGCCTTTTTTGCCACATAAGCCTTTATTTTGAAAAAGGCATATCTATATTTGAAGTGTCTCTTGGAGATGTTCTTAGTTGTTTGGTATGCAATATTTTTTATTTTGAGGGCTTCTAAATACACAACAATTTTTGCCTTTTACACAAAAAAATTTTTAAAACTTTTTTATTACATTTATTCCCCTATATGAAATTACCAAAAAGGACAATCACCTATCACACATGCACCTCTAATTTCTCTTTGCACACAGTCTCATTTCACTTTCATCATTCCATTCCCATTACTCTCGTTCCTCCCATTCCACCATCTCATTCATCCCTTCACTCTCATTCCCTTCTTCCTCCAATCTCATTCTTCCCTTCACATCACCATCTCTCCATTTATCACATTCTACTCTCCCTTCATATCCAACCATTGTCAAACATATTACTTCTTAGTGAAACCCCACTCTCATTATCATTTTTTTTCTAATGGATGAAAAAACTAGTAAGCAAAATGTAGTTTCCGAACATAACATCAGTGAGAATATGAGTTGTTGTGTTGTTTATTTTGATTTCTGCCATTTCTCGAAGCTTGTAAAGCCTTTTTTAATTTTTGTTGTTGCGAAATGTTCAGACTTTCAGTGCAGAACAAACTACCAATATTCAACCTCTTATATCTGAACATATCAATTTTGTTCAGCCGTATCTGGCTGAATAAAAAGTTTATTTCAGCCACAGCCTCTTATAGCTGAACACATCAATTTTATTCAGCCACATAGGGCTGAACATATCGATTTTTTTCTCTCATTTTCCTTTACTTTGTAATCAACAACGAGTTGCTGTGGGTTTTATTGTGGACTGGTTGTAAGTGCTAAAATCCAGATTAGACATGGCATATCATAGTCTAGATGACCCTATCAATGACGAAGCTCAATTACACATTCAGAGATGAACAACAAATGGAGAAAATGTAGCAAACATTACTTGATTGAAAGGGGACAAGAGAGAATGGTAATGATAGATGGATGGATGGTTGAGAAATAGATAGAGGACAAAAAGACGAAGAAGATGATGATTTTGAGTACACTCACCATATGACATATAGAGAGGAATAAGAAGAAAAGGAGGAAGAGGGTTTTCACCGATTGGAAGGAAGGCTCCAAATGATGGTGGTAAGTTATGTGTAGAGAGAAAGGAGATAGGGCTATTTTAGGTATGTTTTGAGAGTGTAGAAAGCAAAATTGTGCCTGACTTGTGTAAGTTTTCTTGGAGTAGTCCTTGCCCCTTCGCCACTTGTTTCGAGGTTATGTCCGACCAGTTCGACCTAGTCTTGTTTTCTCTTGAGTCAGCACCACTCATAATTAATGTAGATAGGATTAACCGACGTGGGATTTAGACTTGATATTATTATCATGTGCAAATGATTGCTTGCTTGACATTAATGGATATCCCGCCTGTTTTTTGCTTGATGGCCACAAAGTAAACTCCTTTCTGGGAATGAGTCTTACTCACATATTATTATTATACTTGATCTTGCTCGCTTGCTTGTTGGCTCTCTCCTCGGCTATGTCCGGGCGTTGGGAGAAAATAGCTACATGTGATTTTGCCATTTTACTAGTTTGTACTTGTTATAGCATTGTTTCTTTATTTATATTTGTCAGTACCTTACTCATGCAATAGTGCCTAGTTGCAAACATCATTTGTATCTTGGCAGATTTACTTGTCTTTATATCCTTAATTCAGCAAACATATTATGTTTTTCATTTTCAATCACCTGCTCGGCCGTCATGCCTGACTTAACTACTTTTGGTGCATCTAGGTTCTGAGATCCTTAGCCCTGAGCTGGAGTTGGAGAAGTTGGCTGCAGAACCATAGGTACACATGAGGTTTGGTGTCGGCGATGTCTTTTAGACATTTAGCTGGGCACCGGAGTTACCGTCATTACTTTGGGGGATTAGCTGTACCTTATTTTGTTGTAGAGATATTGACTTTTGTTAGCTTGTTTCTTGGGTTGTAATTAATGCACTTTCATAATTGTAACTTGCACTTATCTGGTAATGAAATATCCTAGTTTACTACTTAGTTATGTATTATTATGTTTATGGTTTATCCTAGTCTGATGATGTATCGTGTTGTAACAATCATGTGATTAAGCGTTGGGTTGTGACCCGGAATCCAAGGGACACAGACTTCAGGTTGCATCACCACGCAAGCATCCATGAGACATTCTTGCTAGTGAAGAGGAGATTTATGTCCTCACACATGCGGATCCTGGGGAATAAAATGCACTTAATTCCCCCTAATTCAGATTAGACGCCTCGACTCGAATGGTTTATGGTAATTCAGGTGGGGGTCGTGACATGAGGTAATATGATATGCAATGCATTTCATGTATTTCTTGTTAATAATATTGTACAGATTATGTTATCATATTGTTTAATTGATATGCATATTTTCATGTTTGCGGGTAGTGTGGGTTCCCTATTGCGAGAATAGGGGTGACCATCCATTTCATGAGGTTCCTTATTACACTGGCTGCCTAAAATGTATGGACATCATTGAGTCATACCATCCTAATAGGGTATGTTGGTAGGGTTCAGACCATTCCTCCCTCACCACTTGCTCCGATACGCACAACACGTGTGGCCACCACAGCACAGTATCGGACTATATACACTTACCTAGGACAAATATAGGAGAGGTGGCACAATCACCTACTGTACTTGACACAAAACCAACGTAGACGCATAACGCAATTAAATTAGATTACACCAAGTGACAACATATAATAACAAGGGATTTAACTCCATCTATTACCTCTTGGTTGATAAATTCACTACTATAGTCCACCATACATCCCTATCCAACCTTACTACATTGAGTAGACACATCTTCCTATAATGACCCGATTATGTCAGTTGAAGAAATTATATTATTGATGCAGCTGATAAGTACCTAATTATTAAGCAATTAGAGACTTAATTGCCTTTCCATCACCTTCATTCGTGTTTAATTCCGTTGATTTCATATAATTTTACACGAATATTGGTTTTTGGTCAATTGCAGAAATTTGATGAAGAATGAAGCTTCTGGTGGATGAATGGATCAAATAGAGAGTAAAGAAACCGGTCCCCATCAGTCAACCGCAAGTTCTACCGGTAGAAATGGCTGATATTCTAGCAGAGAGGCTGATCATGAGATTGCCATCAGTCAACCGCAAGTTCTACCGGTAGAAGTGGCTGATATTCTAGCAGAGAGGCTGATCATGAGATTTCCATCAGTCAACCGCAAGTTCTACCGGTAGAAATGGCTGATCATGAGATTTCCATCAGTCAACCGCAAGTTCTACCGGTAGAAGTGGTTGATATTCTAGCAGAGGTTTGGACATGAGAATTGCATCTGTTAAACCGGTAGTTCTACCGGTAGAACACTCGGATTTGGATAGAATTTTACTTTTTGGGGCAGTTTTGTAATTAAAGTTGTGGGGACCTATATAAAGCATTATAGCTCGAAAATTATGGTAATCTGGGGTTTGGTCTTAGTTTCCGAGCCGCCTCTCCTCCCTTTTTCTCTCTTCCTTCCTTAGATAAATGTAGATGTAGTTTCTATTGAAGATTAGTGTTCAATTTTGTTCAGTTCTTGTTTTAAGACAGAATCCTTCATATTAATTCAAGTTATATTAGAGGTAATCTTTCAATTATGTTCTTACTGTTCTCTTACTTTCATTTAATCTGTTTGAAGACTTCTCCATTAATGGAGGGGTAGAATTACAGATGGTTTAACCTAAGGGGAATTCACCCTGGGTTTTGTATGGGTTATTCTTCCTGATTATGCTTTCATGATAAAAGATAATTTCCATTGATGTTCTGCTTCGAGAAATCATAATTGAGATGTTAAGCCTTTGACTAATTGTGTTCATCTAAGATGATACAATTAGTGCTTAGGTCGATGACTCTCAAATTATCGAATTGAATGTCTAGGACTCTCTTTGGAAATTATTCACTTAGATTGATATTTGATTTTCACGAAGAAATCTTCCAGGTGAGAACTGGATTGATTCGATTCTTATCTGCGTAATGAAGAGGAAGATGAAACCATGAAAATCTAGGTGGTTTGAACCCTAGGTTGAGCCATCTATTTAGCATAACATTTTCATTCAGTTTTCTGCAGTTTTAATCAGTCCTTAGCTTAGAATTAATTACACCCATCGAACAAAAGTTGGTCACTCTCGATCGAAAGAAGTCCTCTAGTGCTGAAACCCTAGTCCGTTCTCTGTGGATTCGACCTCTTCATGAGTGAAGTGCTACACAGTGATAAATCATGTCCTCCGCTTAGGACAAACCCACCATCATAAAAAAGCTAAGCATTTCTAGCGCCGTTGCCGGGGAACGGCAATTGAGGTAAAACAGCTTTGTGAGTATTTCTTCTTGTTCTTTTGTTTTTAGTTCTTTTAGAATTAGGTGATTATTTTGATAATTGGGGTTGTTTGTTGTATATGTCCTCTCATTACCAAAGGAACATACACAACAGATTGGTCAGAGTAGATCTTGAAGAAGTTCCGATATTTGATTGGCCAGGAATCGACATTTTTGTTGATCTGCACCTGCCCGATCCTACTTTGGAACCAATGGCGAATCAACAGAATAATTATGACCCCCGTCATCAACATAATCAAGCTGTACCACCTAGGACAATGGATGATTATTTGACTCCTAGGTGGACTGATGCTCCATATTGTATTATAGATGAAGCTCAGGGTGCAAATGCGTATCAGGTCAAACCAAATGTTTTGACTCATATTCCCAATTTTCATGGAATGACATCTGAAATGCCTTATTTGCATGTCAAAGAGTTCAATGCCATAATTGAAACCATGTGCCCTGCAACTCAAAGAGAGTCAGCCAAACTTCGACTGTTTCCTTTCTCTTTGAAGGGGAATGCCAAAAATTGGTTGAACAATCTGAGATCTGTACGAATCACCACATGGGATCAATTGCAAAGAGAGTTTTATAAAAAGTACTTTCCTCATCAGAAAACAATTGCTTTAAAGAAAAATATCCAGAGTTTTGCTGAAAAAGAGGGAGAGTCTTTTCATCAATGTTGGGATCGGTTTCATGAGACGTTGAACTTGGTCCCTCATCATGGTTTTACTATCCCTGAGTTGGTTACTATATTTTATGAGGGATTGAGTTCAACAAACAAACAGTTCATTGATATGATGTGCAATGGTACTTTCCGTGCCAAGGAACCTCATGAAGCTTATGCATATTTAGAGAGTTTGGCAGAGCAATATCAGGTTTGGGACACTACCAATCCCAATGATAGAACTACTCCAAATGTGTTTCCTAGTGTTCCTAATGCAGGAAAATTTACTCTGAGTGAGAAGGAGGATTTGAGTGCTAGGATAGCTCAACTTACCCGTCAAATAGAAGGTCTAGAGCTGAAAAGAGTTAGTGATATTACTCCTACATCAGTTGCCCAAGTGGATCAATTGTGTGTAATTTGTTCACAAAATGATCATGGTACAGACAATTGTCCTACCATTCCTTCCATTAAGGAGTTGCTCCATGGTAACCCTCCATATGATGTCAATGCTGTGAGTCCCCAGTAGAAATTTTCTTTTCAATCTAACCAATTTCAGAGTTTCAACCCTAGGTACAATGATCATCCTAATTTTCGGTGGAGGGACAACCCTCTCCAATTCCACAATCTTGGTTCTATGGGTTTTCAGTCTCAGTCCTATCAAAATCAAGGGCAATCCTATCAAAATCAAGGGCAATCTCCTTAGTCTAATCAGAGTCAAGGGCAATTCTTTCATTTTGCCCCACAATATCAGCATCAGAGATTCCCATCTCAGCAACAGTTTCCACCTCAGTCTTATCAGCAATTTCAACAACAAGGACCCCCACAGGGTCATGCTCCATATCAGCCTCCCCATATAAGAAGTCTAGAAGATACCTTTCAAGCCTTTTTGAGTAGTCAGACTTCCATCAATGAGCAGAACAACAGGACTCTTGAGAACATCAAATCTCAATTAACTACACTTACCAATGCGGTGAGTGCTAGTCAAACCACAAGGGGTGCCTTGCCTACCCAAGCTATTCCAATTGTTCAAGGCCAGCACTTTGTGGAAGATTCCGGTGGGTCGGATGCTCAAGTGGAGCATCTTAAAGCTGTCACCATTCTGAGGAGTGGTAAGATCATTGATAATACCATCCCTCCCAAGCCAAGTAAGCCTGATTTTTCTACTTCCATGGCACCTCCTGCTTTGCAAGAAGTGGAGGTGCCTAAGAATTCTGAGGCCGGGGATGAATCTTCAAAGAAGTCTAATGAGTCCAATGAACCTAAGAAAGTTGAGTCTTTCACTTCTACCATTCAAGACCCTAGAGTCCAGGCTTTCCAACCCCCAGCTCCTTTCCCTCAAAGGTTGAGAGGGAAATCCAAGCCAGACCTTGCAAAGTCTCTTAGGGAGCTTTTCTCTCAAGTCAAGCTCAACATTCCTCTCTTGGATGCTATCCAACACATTCCTGTCTATGCGAAATATCTTAAAGACTTGTGCACTTACAAACGCAAGTTCTTGCATCAAAACAAGGTTCTCCTAGTAGCTAATGTCAGTACCACCATCTCTGGTCCTCTTCCTCCAAAATTCAAGGATCCTGGTTGTCCGTGCATTTCAGTAGAGATAGGGGGAAAGAAGATAGAGAGAGCTTTGTGTGATCTAGGGGCGAGTGTCAATCTTCTACCATATTCGGTTTACCTCCAACTTGGGTTAGAGGAACTTCAGCCCACCTCAATTACACTTCAGCTGGCTAATAGGAGTGTTAGAGTCCCAAAGGGGATTTTGAAGGATGTGTTAGTTCAGATAGGGAGTTTCGTGTATCCCGCAGATTTCATTATGTTAGACACATGTCCAAATCAAGGGGTTAGTGATCAAGCCCCTATCATTCTAGGTCGTCCTTTCCTAGCCACCATAGATTCAGTCATCAATGTTAGGAATGGGAACATGTCCATTACCTTTGGAAACATGACCCTTGATCTGAACATCTACAATGTCGCCTCCCAATTGGGAGATGATGAGGAGATACATGAGGTGAGTTTGGTAGAGAGCTTGGTTCAAGAACATGTGAACACACACTTGTATACAGATCCATTAGAGACATTCTTGACCCAAGAGGAGAGGGAGTTTCTTGAATCCCCCGAGGTAGAGTATCTTTACTCTCTATTGGATGATGTTGAGGAGGTGAAGGGTGCTACATTTTGGACACCAAAGTTTGAGGAGCTTCCGAAATCGGAATCTAAGTCAATGCCTAGTAGTGAGAAGGCCCCTACGCTTGAGTTGAAACCCTTACCTTCTTCGGTAAAATATGCTTTTCTTGGAGTTGATGAGTCATATCCTGTAGTGATTTCCTCTTCTCTTGAGGAACACCAAGAGACCCAGCTTTTAAAGGTCTTAGGTAGGCACAAGAGAGCAATTGGGTGGACCTTAGCTGATATACAAGGAATTAGTCCCTTAATTTGCACCCATAGGATTCATTTAGAGGATGATGTCAAACCTTCCCGCCAACCCCAGCGTAGATTAAACCCTGTTCTGAATGACATGGTTAGGAAAGAGGTTCTGAAATTGCTAGATGCTGGGATTATCTATCCTGTAGCTGATAGCAAATGGGTGAGCCCTATTCAAGTAGTGCCTAAGAAGGCAGGGGTAACTGTTGTGGCTAATGAACAAGGAGAATTGATCCCTACTAGAGTTACCATGGGGTGGAGAGTCTGCATTGATTACCGAAAGCTTAATGCCAGTACAAAGAAGGACCACTTCCCTCTTCCTTTCATTGATCAGGTTTTAGAGAGAGTGGCAAGTCATACTTTCTATTGCTTCTTGGATGGCTATTCTGGATATAATCAGATTGAGGTGTCTTTGGAAGATCAAGAGAAGACCGTTTTCACTTGTCCCTTTGGGACCTTTGCTTATAGGCGCATGCCTTTTGAATTATGTAATGCCCCTGGCACCTTTCAAAGGTGCATGATGGGTATTTTTGATGACATGGTCGGAGACTTCTTGGAGGTGTTCATGGATGATTTTTCTGTTTTTGGAGATAGCTTTGCGGGGTGTTTAAAGAATTTAGAGAAAGTCCTAGAGAGGTGTGAGGAGAAGAAGTTGGTTTTAAATTGGGAGAAGTGTCACTTTATGGTGACACAAGGGATTGTCTTAGGCCATATATTGTCTCCTAGAGGTATTGAGGTAGACAAGGCAAAGGTGGAGTTGATCTCCCAATTACCTTCTCCCAAGTGCGTCAAGGATACACGATCCTTCTTAGGTCACTGTGGTTTTTATAGGCGCTTCATTCGTGCTTTCAGCGCTATTGCACGCCCTTTGTGCAATCTTTTGACCAAAGATGCACCATTTGTTTGGACCGAGGCTTGTGAGAAAGCCTTCAGCGCTTTGAAAGCGTGCCTCACTTCTCCACCTATTATGCAAGCCCCAGATTGGACTCTCCCTTTTGAATTGATGTGTGACGCCAGTTACTATGCCATTGGTGCTGTTTTGGGTCAAAGAAGAGGTAAAGTCCCTTATGCTATTGCTTATGCAAGCAAAACTTTAAATGATGCTCAGATTAATTACACCACCACAGAGAAAGAGTTGCTAGCTGTGGTCTTTTGTCTTGATAAGTTCAGATCATATATCATAGGTTCTCCTATTGTTGTTTTTACTGATCACGCAGCGCTCAAGTATCTGATGAGCAAACAAGACGCAAAAGCGCATCTCATTCGGTGGGTTTTGTTGCTCCAAGAGTTTAATATCACTATCAAGGATAAGAAGGGTGTTGAGAATGTAGTCACGGATCATCTTTCGCGACTTGATTTTGAGGATAAGTCATCCCATCTTCCAGTCCTTGATTCTTTTCCCGATGAGCAGTTGTATTCAGTGTCGACATGTCCGTGGTATGCGGATATCGTCAATTATCTCGTGACAGGGCAGCTTCCTAGTGTCTGGACTTCTCAAGTGAGCAGGAGATTCTTAGTGGAGGTAAGAAAGTACGCTTTCGATGATCCTTATCTTTACAAGTATTGTGCTGATCAGATTATTAGGAGGTGTGTACCGGAGTCGGAGCAACAGAGTATCTTGTCATTCTGCCACACTGGGGCGTGTGGGGGTCACTTTTCATCAAAAAAGACCACTGCAAAGATTTTGCAGTGTGGCTTCTTCTGGCCCACTCTTTTTAGAGATGCCCATGAGTTCTGTCAAACTTGTCCTCAATGTCAGCGATTAGGAGCTATTTCCAAGAGGAATGCCATGCCCTTTCAGCCCATGCTTATCATAGAGATCTTTGATTGCTGGGGTATGGATTTTATGGGTCCTTTCCCTAGTTCTTCTGGGTTCCTCTACATCCTTCTGGCTGTAGATTATGTGTCCAAGTGGGTAGAGGCTATTCCCACTAAGACCAATGACCACAAGGTTGTGGTCAAATTCATGAAGGAGAATATCATGTCTCGGTTTGGGATGCCCAAGGCCATGATTAGTGATCAAGGCACTCACTTTTGTAATCGTCCATTCACAGCCTTGATGGCCAAGTATGGGATCACTCAAAAGGTGTCCACTGCCTATCATCCTCAAACCAATGGGCAAGCTGAGTTAGCCAATAGGGAGATCAAGCATATTTTAGAAAAAACTGTGAATCCTAATAGGAAGGATTGGTCAACTAGGTTGACTGATGCCTTATGGGCCTATCGCACGGCTTACAAGACAATTTTAGGAATGTCTCCGTATAGGCTTGTGTATGGCAAGACGTGTCATCTTCCTGTTGAGATTGAGCATAAAGCATTTTGGGCTCTTAAGACGTTAAATTTCTCTTTACCCAAAGCAAGTGTCCTTAGGAAATTTCAAATGAATGAGTTAGAAGAGATAAGGAGAGAGGCTTATGAGAATGCTAGCATCTACAAGTCCAAAGTCAAAGCTTTTCATGACAAACACATTGTGAGAAAAGACTTTCAAGTGGGACAAAAGGTCCTTTTATATAACTCAAAACTTCATCTCCATCCAGGTAAGTTAAGATCAAGATGGACTGGACCTTATTTTGTGCATAAAATCTACCCTCATGGAGCTATTGATGTTTTTAATAACAATGATGGAAAGATTTTTAAAGTAAATGGGCAAAGACTTAAGCCATTTTTGGAGAATTTTTCAAAAGAGGACATTGTGGAAGAATTAGTAGACCCGGTTTATCCGGAAGCCACTGGTTTTTAATCTTTCTTGACTCTGTTAGTTGCCATCTTGCATGTAATTTGTTTTCCCCTGTTTAATGTCTTTATCTCTTTGTGTGCTTGATTGGCCTAATTGCATCTTAAAATAAATAGCGGATGATGCTACTCCGTATCACCTCGTTCTTTAGTGTGATGTCTCGGAATCTGACTATAAAAGACCAACGATTCATTCTTCATTTTTATCATTTGAAAAGTGGATGGTTTTTGGGGTGCACCATCTGTGCTTGCCCTGTTTTTGTTTCTAACTAATAATTGGTGTCTAAGTCTCAGCAGGTTATTCATACTACAGCACCAACCTTCGTAGATTGGTAACTTCATTCCTCTCTTTTCCCTTTGTTCTTAGTTGTTTTACTCATTGAGGACAATGTTTCATACGAGTTGGGGGGGGGGGGGGGGGGGGGAAGAGGCATGAAATTCATTCATGCATATAGTTAATTTTTCATGCATATAGTTAATTTTTCACTATTTAGAATTTGTAAATACAAGCCTTGCATTCATTTCATTGCAATTCTCATTTGGAGATTCAACTTTCGTGAAATACATGATGTATGCCTTCTTTGATTACTATGTGTCTTTGAATGATTGTGTGAGTTAATCATCACATTGAATTGAATTCGTACCATATCCCTTGTTTTTTTTTTAGAGTGCTTTGAGTGATAGAGTGGATTCCACACACTTGCAAGTTCATACTTTTGTAGCCTTGAATTGCATTCATTTTACCTCTTTTGGAAGTGGTGACACAAATTGTTAATACAAGGAAATTTGTTGTTTATAAAACCAGAAAAGAGTCACCCTTGTACCCTTGTTTGAGCCATGTTTTATATTCCCTTATTCTTGTGCTAAACCTTAGGGAACCGGTGTAAAGGAGGCAAGGAGGAATGGGGGGTTTTGGGGTGATTTCTGCAGGTGGAATATGGTTGTGTTATAAAAATTGGGCTTGGTTATGATGAGTCTAAGGATGACTTTAAAGTGAAGATGATCTTCTATGTTTTGGCTGTGGGTTTATGATTGACTGATATGAAGATATTCTATTCATTGAGACTTCTTCTCTACTGGTATTCCATTGCGTAATTGAGGAATTCGCGAATAAGTCACTTCGTTGGACTTAAGTGAGATTCATTCTCAAATCAATCGTTGGATAAAAGTTTTGAAAATCAGAGGAAGAAGGTGTTGGATTTTTAGCCAAGTCATTCCCAAAAAAAAAGAAAAAAAAAGAAAAAAAAAGTGAATGCATGGCAGTACCGGTAGAAATACCGGTTCAAAAAGAAACATTTAAGGCAGAGAAGCTAGGATTTTTGCTACTAAGTCTCCACCGATAGTTCTACTGGTAGAACTTTCTCTACCGGTATTTCTACCGGTAGAACGTGCGGGCCCAGGCAACCCTATATATTTTTTTTCCCAGTTCTGTTTGTCATTTCATCTAGTTCTTCTCCTTTCTCTCAAGCCGATAGTCTCTCCTCCATAAACCCTAACACCCGAACTTCCAAAACCGCCATTAATCCAACCAATCTTCTTCCAAAACACCCAAATACCTTCTCTTCATCACCATTTCTCCCTCACCCTTCTTTCAAACTTCCAAAAAGTCGAAGAAAACCCTACATTCCGAAATCCCCACCCTTCCCTCAAAAATTTGATACTCACTTCCATACCCTTCCAAAACCAATTCTTACCTTCTACACACAACATTAAACCATGCCAAGGACAAAGAATCCTAAATTAGGAGGTGCACCAAAGAAAGGAGCAATTGCTAAGGGCGGGAAATCCAAAAGTAGCACTTCAGGGGAAAGTGATAGAAGAGCTGAAAAAAGACCAAGGAAGTCTTCTCCCCCTCCTCCACAGAAAAGTGCAGGTCAGATCAAATGGGAGAAGAAGGTAGACAAGAAAGCATTTGTGATTGAAAGGAGGGTTGATGTGGGTAAACTTGGTACTGGGGAATGCTTTGGAGCAGTGATCAATAGCAAGCTGGAGTACATGGATACTGCCTTTGCGGGGTATATTCCTAACTTCGTTCGTCAATTTTTCAAATCTATGGAGCGTGTGATAGCAGGAGGTGAACAAATAGCTGCAATGGTGAATGGAACAAAAGTTAAAGTTGATCAATATATTATTGCAAAAGCCTTAGGATACACCCGAGTGGCTAGGGAGAGAATCACATACCCTAGGCCTCAAAATGTTCCTTTGGAAATTCCTCATGATCAATTGGTGTTGAGAGAGGAAGCTATGGTAGAAGGGACAACCACAGTTGGGAATTTGAATGGGGAAGCAGGGATGTTGAACAAAATTATGCATTACAACATTTTCCCTCGAGGTGATGAGAAGATGCTAGGAAAAAAAGAGATGGAATTGCTATGGGTGATCTGGAGCCCAAATGAAGGAATGAATGTAGCTCAATTCATATACAATCAGATGAGGAGATACCCTAAGGAGGTCCACAGCTAAGGCAGCCCTCCCCTACCTTGTCTTATGCACTAAGATATGATTAAATTAGAAAGTAGAGAAAGGCCCAGATGATTGGCTTTTACCTAGTGATAGAGGGGCAATCACGGTGAAAACAATGGCAAAAGGCCCGATCACAAAAGAGGGACCCTCCATCAGCAGCTCAACCTTCTTCTTCTATTCCTAACAAGTGAAGGGTTCATCATTTTCAGACCTATATGATGGAATTGATGAAGTGGATTGGTGCAAAGTAGATGATTGCATAGAGGGGCAGAAAGTGATTAAACAAGAAATTGAAAAAACAGAGATCCAGGCAAGAGTATCGATGAAGGTTGCTGTAATCACAAGGAGCTGAGCCCTATGTGTCACCCCCAGAGAGAGACAGAGGCTGGTTCTAGCCAGAAGAAGGGTGGCAGTAATACTGCAGCAGAAGAAAAGGCAGAGGGAGAAGAAGATGATGATGTGATGAGGGGGAG
>CM022950.1:26176685-26376782 GCA_012931725.1 Litsea cubeba
CTTCAAAAGACAATCTTAACCAACTAAAGGCAATCTTAACCATGTGAATTTTTTCAACACCTAATATCCTTCATTCTGGATGGAAACCTAATTAGAACATGTACAGCTTAAAGGACTCCAATCAAGTGACTTTTTTTCTGGGCATTGTCATGTGTCTATTTCAGATTTAATGATACCAAAATAATTGGATGCGCCACACTGGAAAATGAATTGTGGAACTAAAAGTACTAGGAATTATGGTGATGAGATTAAAAAAAAAAAAAAAAAGAGATGTATTATTAGACTACTTACATGAGAGAACTCCTTAATTTCATGTGCTTCAAATAGCGATTGTAGGTTAACGTTCCAAGCATCAGACCACACCATCCAACAACACGTGCAGTCCCCAAAAAGGATGCTTCCAAGTGCAAGAACTCAGTCTGGTAATAGAACATGGCTGTTGAAAGGTTCGGAATGGTAATATGTGCAATGAAAAACCATGCCATTGGTCTAGCCTTCCCACAACAAATCCAATTACAAAAAATTAGGAAAATATGAAATGCAGGGAATATTGCTGATTTGAAAAACAATTGAACATGGCAAAGGCTAAAATGTGACTAAGTTGTACTCCAGCTCAAAGTATGTTTGAATTTATGGCAGAAGTAACGACATCTTTTCTATGCATTGTCAGAGGGGTGGGGGTGTGGGGGAGCACCCACAAATTGGAAACTATATATAGATGAGATACTGTATATTTTAGAGTTTTTCTTTTCCCACCTCATTTGAGGTTACTGATTGGCACTGACAATTACTTGAAGGGATAAAAGAGATAGTATCGCACCAAATGAGTTTTCAAACTTCCTTCTGAAGCGAATGCATAGAGAAAGTTATAACCATATGTTCCACCAAAATACTCAAACAATTGATATTTGGAGTAAAATTCAAAATTACCTCAGGATAATTGGCTGCCTAAATGCCTGAGACAGACTACAGATAGCCGACTTCAGAGACGTGAAATATTCCAGGGCTCTGTACGTATGCTGCTTCTGAACTTTGGACTCCTTGACGAATGCCCTCCCTTTACTATTTTTATGTCTTCTCTTTCTCCTTCTCAAAGTCCTGCCATTAGATGAAGATCTCTCGACCAAGGAATCATCTGCACCCAAATCGGATAAAACCGAGGCTTCTGCTGTAGATCCTCAGAATCTGGTGCAGTCCTTGCATTTCCATTTGCAACAAGCTTCTTCTCAGATCTTGACTTTGCATGGTCCAGCAGAGCATTTCTGCCTATAGGATCCTCCATGACAAAAACACAAGATAGAAGTTGGAGTGGGTCGGCAGTATGGAGAAAGAAGAAATATCGTGCCTATCCGCAAGTTGTTTAATGTGTATCCACCCAACAAACTCCCACATATTCCTCCCAAAGCCATTGCAAGACCAGGATACTGACTGCAGATCTCCAGCAAATGCTGCCCTGATGGAGTAAGACTCAAGTCAGCCTCTCTATTATTATTAGCATAAAACCATATCCCATTAGACTAGGGTGGCTGAGTCCTACAATGTAGCACACTCATCTGAAGAGATTTTCTGACAGCTGGCTTGCCTTCTAATGCCAACCCTCTTTGTCTGGCTTGGGACCGGCAAACGCCGAGACACGACACGTGAGACAAAGAAACAAAGTCTCTTTCATAGCATTTATTAAGCCACATATGTATCAGTCCCACCTATCTAAATGACTCAAATCATTGACATGATAGGTGATACTATAAGTACATATGATTTTGCCCCAATAAAATGTAAATTAGCGGTGTTTAGTTTCCATCTGCACATCATTTAAAAAGCTAGATCATATGCTATGGGAGATGTCACATCCCATGATGGGGCCCACCAAATTTTTGGCCTAAATAACCAAAGGTGGGACCACCATCTCCACTGCAGTCAAATGAATCCCCCAATCAAGTAATATGTTTGTACCATAGCCTATTGCTTACAATTATTAGAGAGATATTAAAAATTGGATATACCGCTCCAGCCGACTGCCTCGGCAATCATTGCATCAACTACAACATCAGACATGGCGGAACCTATGTTTTGCAATGTCAACAAAATTGTAAGGGATAAATGAGAACTCCTCAAAGAAGCTTCTACTCCAAGAAAAAAGCCATGGGAAAAGGGAGAACAGTGTGGCTATTATCAAGTATGGTACGCGCTTCCTCCCGCTAATAGGAATACAATCTGATAAGATTCTGCACAGAATGAAAAATTCTGGTTATAGCAAATAACAGAAATTATGGTGAAGCAAGCATTGCAGACAGATGAGAGATGGTAATAAGGATAACAGAAAGAAGGGGCTTGAACGATGTTTGTCCTCGTTTTCCTTGGTCTATCGGGAATTCCATGCGTCTATATGGCACATCTTTATGAGATAAAGAACAATTATCCTTCAGGCCATCAACCAAAAAATCGACTCACTAGATCCTCATCAACTATTGAGAACTTTACAGGAAAGAAAATGGATGGATAAGTCCTTTAGTAGAATGCATAGGATTGTTAAATTAGGTTATGCCTCTTCCATGGTGGAGCCAGAAGGTGAGTGATTTAGACTTCACAGTTCACATCCATGTGCCAATTAACTGAAAAATCACTAATAAGAAAGGGCAAAAGACAAATACCTCTCTTCTTCTAGTGTGATTCACACTATCTGTTCAGTGGGAAGAGTTACAAGGGGAGCAATTACATACAGACAGCCATATGTTGCCGCTCAATATGGCCGTTCTTTAAAGGGCATCTAATCTCTCCCACTCAATTCACCAAAGCATTCCATCCATTCATCCTTCCATCCCCACCCACTATTAGATCCCAAGGCTGTTGCTTTGACAATTTTTGAAGGATTTCAACAGGATTTAAAAAGTAAAAATAAAAAGTGCTGCTCGCATTAGTTCCTGCGGCTGAGACAAGATCTCTCATACAATTCACATCATGAGTTGCTCTAGACGCTGCAGCTGAAGTCACAAATAGGGTCGTAGCCTGTGAATAATAGTGCTATATAGCAGCAGATAGTTTAGACAGCTGGCAGAGGTTTCGAAGGGCAGTTGAATAGTAGATTGCAGAGTGTGGAGATGAAAGAAGGCCAATAGTCGAGACCAGATGCAGTGGTTGTGATTTTAGGTGAGTATGACAGGCTGATAGCTCATAGCTGTGACAAGGCTGAAAGCAACAGAAGTACAGAGGTATGATCCGTTGTTGCAGCAATGGCAGGGCAACAGGAAGCCTGTCCAAGGCGGCTTAAGATGGATTGCAACAGGATCAGGCCAATCTGGTCAAGATGAGGACTCTACAGACTACAGCGACAAATCTCCATCTGAATACTAGAAAAACCTTCATAACAAATTCACCTTGGAGTTCCAACAGCAGACCAGAAGCAGATACAGTCTGATTTGCATCCTTACACAGGAAAAAACCATAGGATCTATAGTAAAGGAGCTGACGAGAAGAGAAACAAGAGATTTGAAGATGACTATGAGTAAGCCTTGAGATTTCACAGGAATTTCTGTCTGAAATTACCTGCATCCATTTCAAAGTGAAGACAAGCAGCCACTTTTTGAGAAGCAGCAGCTTTCACTGTGTCATCTAATCCTTTTTAATTTCTTTCCTTCTGTTTCAAGAGCAGGATATCGTGTAGGAAGGCCCGCCACATTGAAGAATTTTGGTCCATTGGATTAATCCAAGTGAATGTCATGTGACGAGACTTTGATAATTTGAGTTGTCATAACCAAGGCTACATTGACCGTATTTAGTGGTTTACATATAGCTGACGACATGTAATCACTCCCCGAATTGAAAATGCAGAATTGAATAACTAGACCATACCCATAAATTGGCTTTATACTCCACGGGAAATATGCTATTGAAACTAAAAATTGTGAGGCTGAGGGAGACAACTTAAGAATGTCTTTAAGCTGGTAAGAAACTGCTGTCCATACAAAGGATCTGAAACCCTACATTCAAACATGTCAAAAATTAGAGAAGTGGGCTTATATTATATAATGACATAAATTAATTGAACTTGAGTAAGGAAGGGATAAAGGAGATTCCACTGCAACTTAAAACACAGATAAAGCCATCATTAAAACGGAATGCAAGAATATCTCGGCAAGACAATTCAGCAAAGATTACATTCCAATATTTTTTTTATTTTGTAAAAAGGTTGTAAAATTTCACAATAAGGCTGCCAATTGATCTCCAATATTTTTTCTTTGAAAAAGTTTTGAAAATTTCAGATAAGGCTGCCAATTTTTATCGCTTCCATATGTTTCTGCACACTGCTCTGGACCTTCTAACAGATTTCTTTTTTCACTTCTTTAGATTGGTAGCAAAGTAACATAATTGATAATAATCAAATACATAGGAAAAACAATTTGAAAGGCACCAAGTATAGAGTAAAATGATGTTAGAAAAGTACTAAACCCATTGAGAAAGAGTACACATAATTATTGTACAGATGACTGCCCCACATACAACTGTAATCTATTTCAATCCTAGCTTGGCTGAGGTGTCTTCAACGTAATCCTATTTCAATACAACTAAAATTTCATTGCATTATATATGTATATAAATTATTAAGGCATCAATTTGCGCCACATCTCAATCCCAACCCCAATCTTATTCGACCACTCCCCCAATTAACTTTGTTTAGAAATAAAATTTTGGATGATAAAAGCTGCTTGAACTTTTTCATCTCTTGCGAATGGAGAAGGGATTCTAAAATCTCATATTTATGTAGTTTATATCATGGATTATTTTTAATAAACATGGGTCTAATTTTTTCTTTAAATTTATAGCTTGTTTAATCTTTTACTGTGTTCCAAATCTGTATGAATTTTCAAATTGGCAGTATTTTTCCGAAACAAAACTCCTGAAATGAAACACTGAAATTCAAAATAATTCAATCTGGAACAAAAACTGAAAGTGTCCCAAAGTATATTGACAACTATGGTAATCGAGCCAGCATATGGGTACTGTCATGCACAACTCCCTGAGCAAACCATGGGGGCATAAGTTTTGTTGGGCATTCAATTTTGATTTTAGAAATCTCAACTTCATTGAATAGAAATAGCCAGCCCATCCTTGCATTTCACATTCTTTCCACAACCCATCAATAATAGTAGGTAATGCATTCACGTCAAACAAACTATTTTCAAATGAGAATGACACCAGTCCCCTAATAATTCCTGCTGCATCAAGCACAATGTGGTTGTGATCCAATAGGATTCTTGGTAAACATAATCACAAATACTGGAGGGGTGTGTGTGTGTGGAATCCCATCAGTCCAAAACAAAAAATCGATCCAATTTGCAATGTACTCTTGCTGCATGTTGGACCATGTGAACCTGCTTAAATATGGAGAATTGGAGATTCAATCAAACTTCACACATTAATCAGTCTAGAGAACTAGCACATAATTTAAGTAATCTGACTTTACCCAAATTTTAAAGAGAGAAACAAACTGTATTAAAATCTTGATGCAGTCCAAGGTGAAGCCTGCTGTGAAAAGCCCAGGCTCAAGCACCAGGTCTAATTCATCTAGGCCCAAAGGCCCAACTTCTTTAACAATCTGTCATTCTTGTCTTTATCTTAATAGTTTTTCCCTAATTCAGTCAAAATATTTTTAAATGCCTATTAGTATCTTTTGAGATAATTTAGGATTGTATTAGTTGCTTCCAATACCTTTGGCTCTATAATTAAAAGAATGGGAGATTGAGGTGGATGTCAATTATAATATAAGAGCTGTATGGTTGAAGGAGACTTGCTTCTGGAGTGCTTTGTGATCTACAAATACCAATAAGATTTAAGGAAAAATTTTACAAGACAATGATTAGGACAGTTATGACCTATGGAGTAGAATGTTGGCCAATTAGGATACAACATGTGCAACAAATGAGTGTAGCAAAAATAAGGCTGTTGGAATGGATGTGTGGTAAAACTGGGAAAGATAGAATAAGAAATAAGCAAATTGAGGAGAATTTAAAGGTAATATCGATGTTTGAAATGTTTTGAACATGTCCAATGTTGCCAGTGAGGAAATGTTTCTCTAAAAAGGTTGATGGCCCCTCAAGGAATCGGGGCAGGCCGAAGAGGGCATGGATGGAAGTAGCAAGGATGGATCTGAAGAAGTGTAACCTATTTGAGGATTTTGCTCACAATAGATCGGAATGGTGAAACTGAGTTCATGTAGCTGAGCCAACATAGTTGGGATTGTTTCCAAATTGTTACTCGTTAGGCATTAATGATTCAAGAGTTTGTTATTAGATTATGTTTCTTTAGTTGTTTAAATTAGGTAGAACCATTTAAGAATTTGTTACTTTTAAGGATTGTTACTCTTTGGTAGTTCATGCTTGAATCTAGGGACCCAAACAGCTAGGACATAGATTTGGACCCAAAATGAAGCCTAGTCAAACTAGGCCAGGTTAAGATTCAGGCCCAGGCTTAGGTCCAATTCAGCCCGGCTCATGGTCCAATTCAAGGCCCAAATACAGGGGTCTCACAGTTAGCGAAGAACAATGACAGATTTTCTTTCCTTTAAAGTCTTTTCTCTTTTGTTTTCTTATTTGGTAAGGACTCAATAAAAAAGGCTAATTAGGATAAGAATTAGTTTCTTATTTCACTTGAGAAATATAGTTGTACGTTTGTTTTTCTCCTTTTATAAGGGACTCAAACTTACGCACCTACACACACTACACATGCCCCTAACAAGCTAAGCAACATCCAGAGACAGTCATAGGGTTTTGTTTTCTTCATATATACACATGTGAGACTACAGTCAAGGATCATGGGAATAAGATTTCTTTCTTTCAGATTTTCTGCAGAAATAATTGAATTACCATCTAAGGCCTCCTTAGGAACCTTGTTCATGCTTTAGAACTTTATACTTGGTGATCATATCCTTCCAGGGTTTTGATCTGCACACTCATCATGCTGATTGAATGAGAGGTTCTATTGACTGTTGTGGCTCTATATTGTTTTAAGTGACTAATTGGAACCTTGCTAAAATAAACAGGAACATGGATGTATGGTCCTCAATAAGATCAAGTTTTGACCAGGTCGTAGTCACATGTAGTGGGTCTCTATAGGTTCTGCATCTCTCTACTTAAGGTTCCATCCATTGCATCCTTTCTTTTTCTTTCTCTTTTTTTTTTTTTTTTTCCTCCTTATAGTTGGACTCTATACTGCAACAGTTGACTGCAATTAATGAGAAATGGAGCGTTTGGATTATTATTTAAATTTGACATTTATTTCTCTAGGTGGGTGTTCCCCCCTATAATCAAGCAAAAGGCCTGTCCCAGTTGAGGATTCTCAAGTTATCGATCATAAATGGCATCTACACTAAGATCAACAAGCCACATCGACCCAATCAATGTCCAATTTACGATCCAACAGGCATCAGACTCTTTCTAGCGGATCAGCACAGCAAGTGGTGTTGCCTAAACTACCATCAAATATCGACCCCCAATGAAGAGATCATTTTGTATTAAAATCATTTGAACAATGAACATTTGATGAGCCTTTTAGAATTATTTTTCAAACCTCGGAAAAGGCATGAGATGGAGATTTCTCTAATCAGATAATCACATGGACTCAACGCACTTGAGTTTTATTAAAAAAAAAATCTTGCATGCTCAACCAATTCTAAAGTCACCCATTTACATGTGAAAAGTTAGTCCTCAAAATACCACCCCAGATTAGACAATTGAGTGTCCAAAAGTGTTAAAATACAAATATTAGAGACTTAGAGAAAAAAAAATTAACAGATAGGACTTGGTCTCTGACGGAAAAATTGCTGCAGGTATTGGATAAATCCCAAAAACATGATGGACGTTCAACTGTAAAGGGTAGAATTGAGAACTACAAAATTCTATAGAAACTGGAATTGAAACCCAAAGCTAATACTATCCCATGATAGTACTGTAAAACATGAATCTCGTCACAAGAAAAGTTATCCGATTCCGCAGTCTAAGAAAGTCCACTATCCCAGCACTGAGAAAGCTGAAATTAAGTGTACACAAAAAAACTCAAAAGTGAAGAAGAGATTAAACACTAACCTCCAAGTGCTATAAAATCTTCAAAATATCTCCAAAAACCAATGAATGCACCTGTGCTCCATGTTCTGATCTTTGATGCCCAGTCACTGGCAGGCCCCATAGGATAAATGCATTTATGGTTGTCTGATGAAACTTCTCTGTCACAGTATTTCCCAAAAAGTAAAGCAGCTGATCTCCCAAAAGCATAGAAGTTACGGGTGGGCGACATTGTATTTTCAGAACTACTTGCTAAGATTGTTGCAAATACTACAATGAGACCATAGCACGGTTGGAGGTTGCAGGGTTCAAGTCATGTTACCCATACCTATAAAAAAAAAGGCAGCAGTAGAAAGGTATCACACCTTGCTCTGATACCATATTTGGTTTAGGAAAATTAAACCTAGTTTTAACATAAGAGTCTTGGAAAAGACATTGGTGATCTACCATGCCCCACCCTCAACCCTCTTCTGAAAATATTTAGAGGTCGAACAATCCCCTTGGTTGGGGTTTCATTTTAAAATATCTAATACAAATAACAAAGTGATTACCTAAAGAATATGTTACATTGCAGGGGTATGAAAATAAAAAGACTACATGAAATGGTAGTCCCTCATGTGTAGTTAATCCGGAGATGCCTCAGATATGGTTGTCCTCGTGTAGTTAACCTAAGATGCCTCAGATGTACTGCTAGAAGAGAATCACTGTGATATGATGACATCATTAAAGTCTTACTTGATCCATCTTAAGTTGGCTTTATGAGATATATTTTTTCACTCACTGCTATTTAGAGCTGAGTTCTCTATCACTCTACAATCTAACATGTCTTTTCCAACTTCTTTATTTTTCCTAATTCCTTGTACTTGTAAGACCCAGTTATTCACTTAAGGATTATATATGGTTAACCGATGTTATTTTTCATTTTATTTATTTATTTTTTGATTGGTCCTAAGCCTATTCCTTATTTTTTTTCATCTGTTGGAAGCAATTCGTAGATTCCTCTTGTGCACTCATTCACAATCCTATTCTTTCTTGTGACCCCACGCATCCATCGTAGTATGCACATCTTAGTAATACAAAACGATCACACAACACTCCACTAGCTTGTCTCCATTTCTCTCATTCTGACTAAACATGTTTTTGATATTTTTGGTATGGTTGCTCCTAGATATTGAAATCTCCCATCTTCTCAACCAAAGCAATTTCCAATTTTCTCTAGGACAATGATTGTACTCTCGAAATAACAAACGTCACTCCTTAGATTAATCTATCTCGGTTCTACTAATCTCAAGACAATTGACACAGGTTTTCTCCAAAGTGAGCATATCATTTGCTTAATTTCTTGTTTCACTAATCAGTAACACATTGTCTACAAACAACAAACACCAAAAATCTCATACCATAATCACATGAGGTCTATAGGGGCAATCCCCACAACATATGCATGGGCAAATGTGCATCATTCATTGCACATCATTCTATACTATGCTCTACACAAATGATCCACACCGTGCAAGAAATGGACCTAATCACTTCAGTGATGATAATAGTGTTCACATACAATTACATAGATATCACATCATCTGACCAGACATGTGCCAAAATAAATACCAATGGCGTGGAAAAGCATCACAAATTTATACACACACACACACGTGCATGCGTGCACACAAATGGATCTGATCGTCAAAACCAGTGCTGCTAGAAATTGAAATGCTTACAGTTTCACTCAATGGGCAATCTTTAAACATTTTCTACACGGAAAGCATTGACACTTATGACGCATTTCTTATCCAGTATTGCTTGGCCTAGAAGGAAAAAATATAAACCCTGTGCCAATCATAGAGATCCATGATTTCCAAAGAGGGTATTTCTTTAAAACATCCCTACAAAAATTTGCAGTTCGACTGCAATTTCTTCCCCAATTTTGTTCGGCCCGGTGAGGATGAAATTTGAACTCAATACCAATCAGTAACAAAGGATCCATAATCCACTAACTGGGTATTTCCTTAAACACCTCATACACAAATCATTCGCATTTCTGCTGCATCCCTTCTCCAATATTCCTAGGCTTAAAAGGAATAAATTGAAACCCAATACCAATCGTAATACAGAATCCACAATTCACCAACTGGGTATTCCTCAAAATACCTCAAACACACACAAATAATATGATTTTCTTCTCCAATATAGAGCACCCAATGAGGAAAAAAATTGGACCCAATAGCAATAACAAAAAAAAAGAAAAAAGATTCAAAATTCAAATGCTTATGAAGTCTTATTTAGAGCTCATTTACAAACCGTTTGTATTTTTTGTTTTATCATCGTGATTTTCCCACTGAAGATGATCTTCGGTCAGATTTGATTTCATTGAGAGAAAAAAAAAAAAAGAGAGAGAAGAGATTGGAATGCGAACCTGGGTGAAATAAATCAAGGTAATGAGCCACAAGAATGGAAATCCAAATGCTCTTTGCATCTGTTTGACCCATGTTATCATTTTTTCTTCTTCTTTCTCTATCCAGAAGCTAATAGAGGAGAAAGGAAACCCTAATCTCCAAATCGGATTAAATGGCGTTTGATTTGGAGTTTGGTTTGATCTGATGCAATTGCAAAGGTTTTTTAAGATCCTCTCTTGGAAGAAAAACGTCAGCTTGACTTGCAATTCTTCCGTTTCTGGTGTCACGGCGAGATTTATAATGGTCTTGGACTCTTTTTTAACGTTCTTTTGGCCCCTGGTTGACTATTTGATTTGACGTGACTGGGTCCGAATGTATTAAGGCTCCAAGCTCAAATTCTGGATTGAGTACGTTGGATGGCACGTTTGTCTATACACCTTTTCTGAAAGGAAAAATCATCACGTCTACAAATTTTATAAAAATATAAATATTGTAAAAGGATTTCCGTAGAATTTAGAAATTTATACCTGCTGTAAAAAAATTTCCTCGTTGAATTGGTGCTAATATTATTTGGTGCGGCTGTGGATTTCTTATTGAAAATGAAATTTTCTTATTTGGTGAAATAATTTTTTGAAGAAAAAATAACATAACATGTATATTATTTATTCAATATTAAATAATAATTTATTTAAAAAAATAAAAAATGAAAGAGTTGTAGAGTTTTAGGTTGAAACGGACAAGAGTGAGGAAAAGTAAGAGAAGTTTTCCGAGGAAATCCATTTTTCATAACCCCCCCCCGGAAACCCTTTTTCACAATTATCAAGGAAAATGTTGATGAGGCCCTGAAAAATGAGTTTTTCGTGGAAAACCATCCACTTTTCTACAGAAAAGTATTACACAAACATGCCCGTAGTGTCCTACAAAAATGAATCATGAGAATAATATAAGGGGATTTAACAGAAAAAAAATTTCTCTTAAACAGCCTATTAATTAATTTGGCCTCAATAAAAAAGAGCAGACAGAATAGGCCCTAAATTGACGTTTCTCTTTTTTTTTTCCGTCTTTTAACGCTATAGTCGATATCGACTATCCCTGTGTGTCTACTAAAGACCGAAACCCTTTTATTCCCCATTCGTCTTCTTCCTCTTTTCCCCATTTTTCCCTTTCTGTTTTCCCTTGTCGTTGTTTACACGCCCCTCATCCCCAATCAGTGTTGGTTGAAATTCAATGGGGACATTCTTTTCACAAATGAGTTAAAAGAAGCCAAATCTTGGATTTTTCAGCTTCGAAGAGGAATATGATTGCTTCTGAAAACGGAGATTAGGTTCCAGAAGAAGAGCTGCTGTTCTAGAAGGGACGTTCAGGAAGATGGGATAGGAATTGCGACATGGGGTTTTGGGGGGTGAATAGAAGTTGAAAAGAGGGGATTTTGTTGGGTTTGAACTGAATAAGAGGTAAGGATTTTTACAAACATTGATTAGAAAGTTGGTTTTTTTGGAGATGGGTTGTCATCTTTTGGGTTGTAGCTGAGTTTGGGCTACTAGTATTTTAAGCTGGCAACGTTTTTCGTGGATGTAGTTATTGAGAATAAAAGACTCTTGTTTTCTTTCAGAGGCTCGTGGAGATGCGTTTTTCTCATTGCAATGAGATGTAAGGAATCAAGTGGAAAGAGGAATGGACTGCAAGATCGGAGTCCTTAAACTGATCATTTAACCGTATCCATATCAAGCTGGAGGGGTTTTCAAAATAAAGCCCTTGAGAGAGAGAAGTAAGAAATTTGGAGAAGACCTAGAAGAGAAATACAGCGGAATCTTGTAAGAAATTTGGAGAAGCAATGAGCCACAAATCTGTGTTGGAGTAGTTTCCATGAAGGTGTTCGATGAAATGACGAAAAGAAATGAGAATGAAATTTCACGCTCATTTCTCTTATTTTTCTCATGGGAAAGAAGTTTACTGCTGTTATGGGGTTTGTCATTCCTTGATTTTGCTCATTAGGAGATATTGGAGGAGAGGAATTAGAGAACATGGGTGGGGTTTTCATTCATTGATTTTTGTAATTTTCATTCATATTTCATGTATATATTTTTTGAAATGTAAGGTCAAGACACAATGAACTTCTAATGTTGTGAATGGTTTCCCCCTATTTGAGATGTTTGAAATGTGTTTGAGGTGTTTGAAATGTGTTTAAGATGTCCGAACTCTTGAGCTTTTGAAATGTCTAAGTGAAGGGCCAAAACCTTCCCTACCAAAACTCTCTACTATGACGTCCAATGATGAAACTGGTCTTGGTTGAATCGGTGGAAGTTGCGAAATGAATCGGATGAAACCTTCCCCACCAAAACTCTATACTAATGTTTCCCCCATTATTTTCATGTAGTATCCATCTTCATGAATATCTATAGCATTGTGTTGTATTAACAAACATTTCTTTCATGTAGAGCTGATGAACTAGCTAGTATTTGTACCATGGTATCCAGCAACGATTTAAATAAAGCACTGGACGAGGGAACTTGGCTGGACACCAATCTTATGTATTGTTACTATGAGATCATGAGAGAAGGATGTCCAACCACTTTCATCACCGACCCAAGCATATGTGTAAGCCTGCACTAAACTGTCCTATCTTTGATTCTAACAAACACCTCGATGAGTCATCTTAATTTGTTAACCATTTATATTGTGGTGATATTACTATTCGCAGAGTTGGTGGCAGGATGGATCTGATGCCAGTGTTGAAGCTGCCTTCGGTAAGCACGGCCACAGAGTCTAGGAAGCAAGGGAGGCACATACACTAGTGTTTGTTGTCCACTATAGGAACCATTTTACGCTGGTTGTGGGCTACGTTGATGAAAGAAGGTGGGAGTTCTATAACAGTTTGGCTGGTGATCGTTTGACACGGAATAAAGCGGAGAAGTTTGTAAGTATGGTTTGGGATCCTAAATGGCAATCCGAATACATAGTTTGAGACATCACCTAAGATAACAATTGCCACATACCCCCACCCCCCGTGCTAATCGGCTGGTTGAACAAGATGTATATGCATTTTGGGTGGACGGATCTATTTTTATGGACTATCCTGTTTAAGGAAGACATTCCTCATCAAAACAATTGTAATGACTGCGGAGTCTTCGCCGTGGTACTCGTGGAGCATTGTGTTCACCTCTATCCTATCACATTTACATAGTCCGACATCCCTTACTTCCGTAGCAAAATTGTCATTGAGTTATTCAAGAGAAGTTGGCAAGTGAATGATAATAGGTTGTGGAACTTCTATGGTTTTGGGCAATTGGATTTATATTGTGGAACTTCATGTATCATTATTTGAAATTGAATGTATTGTTAATGTATGATTGTTAATTGAATGTGTAAAAGGAATGTCCCAATGTATTCATAACAATGTTTAGTACAATGGGATGTACCACTGTCTGGTTTATTTAACATGACCAATAGTCGATATCGACTATTTAGCTGAAGCCTAAAAAACACAATCATAGTTGATATCGACTATTTAGCTGAAACCTAAAAAATACAGTCATAGTCGATATCAACTATTTAGCTGTAGTATAAAAAAAAACAGTCATAGTTAATATTGACTATTGTTATAGTCGATATCGACTATTTAGCTGAAATATAAAAAACACAGTCATAGTCGATATCGACTATTTAGCTGAAATTTCATTCTCCTTTCTCTTCGTCATTTCATCGAACACCTTCATGGAAACTACTCCAGCACAGATTTGTGGCTCATTGCTTCTCCAAATTTCTTACAAGATTCCACTGTAATTCTCTTCTACGTCTTCTCCAAATTTCTTACTTCTCTCTCAAAAGGGCTTTATTTTGAAAACCCCTCCAGCTTGATATGGATACAGTTATAGGTGTACAAAATTATCCGTGACCCGACCCGACCCGTGGGTCATGTTAGCCGATTTTCGATGCTCGACCCGACCCGTGACCGTCAATACCGGGTCACAGGTCTAACGGGTTGGGTCACCGGGTGACTCGTGAACCCAGTAATTAAAAAAAATAAATGTAATTACTTTTTAATACTAAAAAGTAACTCAAAAATAAAAACCCTAAAAGTGTGTATTCATGTATTATGAAGTCATTAATACAAATAGTTCAAACCATCACTATAGCCTTAATGAAGCAAACAACTTTGCTGAGAAAGAAATTGAGGAAGAAATTCTCACCCAAGAAAAAATTATACAGTGAAAGAAATAAGTCTTTCCATGTGATTATTAGGTTTTATAAGTAAAATTTCAATTCTTCCTCCATGTGGCCTTTACTAATGTCTAATGCAGCTAAGTGCATGATGGGCTTAAATGGCTACAAAATAACAAAAGAAAGGCTTTATCCATGATTGCCCAATTGGATGAAGCCCAGGGAAGGTCTGTTGGAACTAGCTGCCCATGGTCAGCCTACCCATTGGGTACAAGTAAATCTACTTTTTACTATTTCAATATCTACATTCCTTAGTTTATCAAATTTTTAAGAAGATAAACAATGTTGGTCTAAAAAGTTCTAAAATGATTTTCCTGAGGGCCAGCCATGGCCCATGGTGCAAGGAATCCATTTTGAACAAATGTCCCCATTTCCTGACCATTAGTATTAATCTTGGCCAATCGGTGGACTAATGAAACCCCTAAATAATCTTCTTTACCACAGCATCATCACATCAATAACCTGTTGGCCCTAATTTATATCATTTACCACCATTGCGGTATTTAAATTCAGAGGTCTAATCTCCTAGAAGTAAACATTTTTAATAAAATCAAATTTCTTTTACATTTTTTTACTATTTCTTTTTTACTCGAACCCGACCCTTGACCCAAACGGGTCGGGTTCGGGTGGGTTTTCACCGACAAAAAAAATGTAGTCGGGTCGGGTCAGGTTTGACCCGAAACCCACGAGTTCAACCCATTGTACACCTTTAGATACAGTTAAATGATCGGTTTAATGACTCCAGTCTTGTATTCCATTCCTCTTTCCACTTGATTCCTTACATCTCATTGCAATGAGAAAAGCGCATCTCCACGAGCCTCTGAAAGAAAACAAGAGCCTTTTATTCTTAATAACTACATCCACGAAAAATGTTGCCAGCTTAAAATACTAGTAGCCCAAACTCAGCTACAACCCAAAAGATGAAAACCCATCTCCAAAAAAACCAACTTTCTAATCAATGTCTGTAAAAATCCTTACCTTTTACCCTTATTTGATTCAAACCCAACAAAATCCCCTCTTTTCGACTTCCATTCACCCCCCAAAACCCCATGTCGTAATTCCAATCCCATCTTCCTGAACGTCCCTTTTAGAACAACAGCTCTTCTTCTGGAACCCAATCTCCGTTTTCAGAAGCAATCATCTTCCTCTTCGAAGCTGAAAAATCCAAGATTTGGCTTCTTTTAACTCATTTGTGAAAATAATGTCCCCATTGAATTTCAACCAACACTGATTGAGGATGAGGGGGGTGTAAACAACGACAAGGGAAAATAGAAAGGGGAAAATAGGGAAAAGAGGAAGAAGATGAATGGGGAATAAAGGTGTTTCGGTCTTTAGTAGACACACAGAGATAGTCGATATCGACTATAGCGCTAAAAGACAAAATAGAGAGAGAGAAACGTCAATTTAGGGCGTATTCAATTTGCCCTTTTTTTTATTGTGGCCAAATTAATTAACAGGCTGTTTAAGAGGATTTTTCCTGTTAAATCCCCATAATATAATTAGGGGAATTTTATAAATTAAGCTTAAATTCTGAGTTAAAACTTAGTTTTTCAAAAAAATCTAAAGTTCAAAACTGTTTTGAAATTTCCCCAGATTTAATAGATTTATGAAGTTTTTACCAAAAAATAAGATTTATGAAGAAAAATGATAAAATTACAGCAGAGCTATTGGAAACTTTTTTTTTTTACCAAACTATCCTCATTAGCAATATTTACCGAGAAATAAGATTTAATGAAGAAAAATAATAAAATTACGGCAGAGCTGGTTGTAATTTTTTTTTACCAAACTACCTTCATTGGCGATATCGTCAATGACTTGTAATGTTTCTTCTTTGTCGTCATGGTCGTCTTCTTCTTCTCCCACTTTCACCCAACCATTATGTGGATTCGGCTTTGGAGCAGCAACGCTGCATTCTAAATTGATGTCGCGTCTTTCAAAACCAAATTAGGGAATGCAAGCTCATCCTTAAATTATAAAATCGAAACATGCTCTTTTCTACTCTTTTTTTTTTTGCTAGGTGGCCCAATGGCCAGAAGAGATGGAAATGACCTGCCCACCCAAGGATCGATCCCTGGGGGGATGGAGCTATGGGATTGAGTGTGCTTAACCACAACAACACAATGTGATTCCCTTATTTTATGCTGTTTATCAAAGCACACACACTTAACTAAATTTCTTTTTTTTAAACCATACTCATTAATTGAGTGCTTCTATTGGCACCACATTTTTGTCTCTTCACACTGCAAAAAATATATATTTTCCTAAACTACCCGTCCCCCCTCCTCCCTTTCCCTCTCTCCCTCCACCCTCTTCCCTCATCCTCTCACTCATCCCCACCCCACCCTCCCAGTCTCCGGCGGGGAGGGATCCCCGGCCGGCCGACCCGTCAGCGGGCCCTCTTCTTCTCCCTCTCCCCTCCTCTATTTTTCCCTCTCCCTTCCTCTCCTCTATTTTCTCTCCCTCTCTCCTTCCTCTTCTTTCTCTCTCCTTTCCTCACCCCCCCCCCCCAATCATAATTAATGGTTGCTCATGAACTCTCCTATGGTTTTTACTCAAACTCTCCATTCGTAGTTAGAAAAGATTTTTTTAAAGATTATTTTATACAGCATATCCTTGAAAATTGTAATATGAAGGTTTTTGGAAGAAAGTGAGATATTATAAGATACTTTCTAAGTTATCCATCCAAATACCTCCTACTTTAAGTGAATAGATTACATTCTACACTAGTAGATAATATAACTAAATATCGTAAAATATCTCGTTTCCAAACACATCCTTCTGAAGAAAGTTAATAAAATGGCAGCAGAGCTGGTTGTAATTTTTTTTACCAAACTACCTTCATTGGCTCTTTGCGTCGTGTTGTCTTCTTCTTCTCCATTTTCACCCAACCATTATGTGGATGGGGCTCGGCTTTAGGAGCAGCAACGCTGCATTCTAAATTGATGCCACGTCTTTCAAAACCAAATCAGGGTATGCAAGCTCATCCTTAAAGTATAAAATCGAAACATGCTCTTTTCTAATCTTTTTTTGTTTGCTAGGTGGCCCAGTGGCCAGAAGAGATGGAAATAACCTGCCCACCTAAGGATCGATCCCTAGGGGGATGGAGCTATGGAATTGAGGTGTGCTTAACCACAACAACACAATGTGATTCCCTTATTTTCTGTTGTCTATCAAAGCACACACACTTAACTAAATTTCTTTTTTTTTTAAACCATCCTCATTAATTGAGTGCTTCTATTGGCACCACATTTTTGTCTCTTCACACCGCAAAATATATATATTTTCCTAAACTGCCCGTCCCCCCTCCCTTTCCCTCTCTCCCTCCACCCTCTTCCCTCATCCTCTCCCTCGCCCCACCCCACCCTCCCAGTCTCTGGCTGGGAGGGATCCCCGGCCGGTTGGCCAGCCAGCGGGCCCTCTTTCTTCCTCTCTCTCCCCTCCTCTATTTTTTCCCTTTCTCAGTTCCTCTCCTCTTTTTTCTCTCCCTCTCTCATTTCCTCTTCTTCTCTCTCCTTCCTCCCCCCCCCATCATAATTAATGGTTGCTCATGAACTCTTCTATGGTTTTTACTCAAACTCTCCATTCGTAGTTAGAAAGATTTTTTTAAAGATTATTTTATACAGCATATCCTTGAAAATTGTAATATGAAGGTTTTTGGAAGAAAGTGAGATATTGTAAGATACTTTCTAACTTATCCAAACACCTCCTATTAAGGTGAATAGATTACATTCTAAACTAGTAGATAATATAACTAAATATCTTAAAACATCTCGTTTCCAAACACATCCTTATGAAGAAGAATAATAAAATTACGGCAGAGCTGGTTGTAAATTTTCTTTACCAAACTACCTTCATTGGCGATATCGTCAATGACTTGTAATGTTTCTTCTTTGTCGTCGTGGTTGTCTTCTTCTTCTCCCACTTTCACCCAACCATTATGTGGATGGGGCTCGGCTTTGGAGCAGCAACGTTGCATTCTAAATTGATACTGTGTCTTTCAAAACCAAATCAGGGTATGCAAGCTCGTCCTTAAAGTATAAAATCGAAACATGCTTTTTTCTACTCTTTTTTTTTTTGCTAGGTAGCCCAGTGGCCAGAAGAGATGGAAATAACCTGCCCACCCAAAGATCGATCCCTGTGGGGATGGAGCTTTGGGATCGAGTGTGCTTAACCATAACAACACAATGTGATTCCCTTATTTTCAACTGTTTATCAAAGCACGCACACTTAACTAAATTTCTTTTTTTTTAAACCATCCTCATTTATTGAGTGCTTCTATTGACACCACATTTTTGTCTCTTCCCACCGCAAAATATATATATATTTTTCTAAACTACCCGTCCCCCCTCCTCCCTTTTCCCTCTCTCCCTCCACCCTCTTCCCTCATCCTTTCCCCCACCCCACCCCACCCTCCAGTCTCCAGCGAGGAGGGATCCCCAGCCGGCCGGCCAGCCACGGCCCTCTCTCTTCCTCCCTCTCCCCTCCTCTATTTTTTTCCCTCTCTCCCTTCCTCTCCCCTCTCTCCTTTCATCTTCTTCTTTCTCTTTTCCTCCCCCCCCCATTATAATTAATGGTTGCTCATGAACTCTCCTATGGTTTTTACTCAAACTCTCCATTCGTAGTTAGAAAAGATTTTTTTAAAGATTATTTTATACAGCATATCCTTGAAAATTGTAATATGAAGGTTTTTGGAAGAAAGTGAGATATTGTAAGATACTTTTCTAAGTTATCCAAACACCTCCTATTTAGGTGAATAGATTAAATTCTAAACTAGTAGATAATATAACTAAATAACTTAAAATATCTCGTTTCCAAGCACATCATTATGAAGAAAAATAATAAAGTTACGGCAGAGCTGGTTGTAAATGTTTTTTACCAAGCTACCTTCATTGGCGATATCGTCAATGACTTGTAATGTTTCTTCTTTGTCGTCGTGGTCGTCTTCTTCTTCTCCCACTTTCACCCAACCATTGTGTGGATGGGGCTCGGCTTTGGAGCAGCAACGCTGCATTTTTAATTGATGTCGCTCTTTCAAATCCAAATCAGGGTATGCAAGCTCATCCTTAAAGTATAAAATCGAAACATGCTCTTTTCTACTCTTTTTTTTTTTTTTGCTAGGTGGCCCAGTGGCCAGAAGAGATGGAAATAACCTGCCCACCTAAGGATCGATCCCTGGGGGGATGGAGCTAAGGGATTGGGTGTGCTTAACCACAACAACACAATGTGATTCCCTTATTTTCTGTTGTCTATCAAAGCACACACACTTAACTAAATTTCTTTTTTTTTTAAACCATCCTCATTAATTGAGTGCTTCTATTGGCACCACATTTTTGTCTCTTCACACCGCAAAATGTATATATTTTCCTAAACTACATCCCCCTCCTCCCTTTCCCTCTCTCTCCCTCCACCCTCTGCCCTCACCCCACCCCACCCTCCCAGTCTCCAGTCTCCAGCGGGGAGGGATCCCCGGCCGGCCAGCCAAGCCAGCGGGCCCTCTTTCTTCCTCCCTCTCCCCTCCTCTATTTTTTCCCTCTCTCCCTTCCTCTCCTCTATTTTCTCTCCCTCTCTCCTTTCCTCTTCTTCTCTCTCCTTTCCTCCCCCCCCCTCTTCCTCTCCCTCCCTCCCCCTCTCAGCCGCCGGCGGGGAGGGAGATCGGGCAGCAGGGCTGCATCAATAATATAATTTCTCCAACTGACGTAATCGGGTCATTATAGGGAGATATGTCTACTCAATGTAGTAAGGTTGGATAGGGATGTATGGTGGACTATAGTAGTGGATTTATCAACCAAGAGGTAATAAATGGAGTTAAATCCCTTGTTATTATATGTTGTCACTTGGTGTAATCTAATTTAATTGTGCTATGTGTCTACATTGGTTTTGTGCCAGGTACAGTAGGTGATTGTGCCACCTCTCCTATATTTGGTCTAGGTAAGTGTATATAGTCCGATACTGTGCTGCGGTGGCACCACGTGTTGTGCGTATCGGAGCAAGTGGTGAGGGAGGAATGGTCTGAACCCTACCTATTGCCTCAATATCCTATTAGGATGGTATGACTCAATGATGTCCATACATTTTAGGCAGCCAGTGTAATAAGGAACCTCATGAAATGGATGGTCACCCCTATTCTCGCAATAGGGAACCCACACTGCCTGCAAACATGAAAATACGCATATCAATTAAACAATATGATAACATAATCTGTACAATATTATTACAAGAAATACATGAAATGCATTGCATATCATATACCTCATGTCACGACCCCCACCTGAATTACCATAAACCATTCAAGTCGAGGCGTCTAATCTGAATTAGGGGGAATTAAGTGCATTTTGTTCCCCAGGATCCGCATGTGTGAAGACATAAATCTCCTCGTCACTAGCAAGAATGTCTCATGGATGCTTGCGTGGTGATGCAACCTGAAGTTTGTGTCCCTTGGATTCGGGTCACAACCCAACACTTAATCACATGATTGTTACAACACGATACATCATCAGACTAGGATAAACCATAAACATAATAATACATAGCTAAGTAGTAAACTAGGATATTTCATTACCCGATAAGTGCAAGTTACAATTATGAAAGTGCATTAATTACAACCTAAGAAACAGGCTAACAAAAGTCAATATCTCTACAACAAAATAAGGTACAGCTAATCCCCCAAAGTAATGACGGTAACTCCGGTGCCCAACTAAATGTCTAGAAGGCATCGCTGATACCAAACCTCATGTGTACCTATGGCTCTGCAGCCAACTTCTCCAACTCCAGCTCAGGGCTAAGGATCTCAGAACCTAGATGCACCAAAAGTAGTTAAGTCGGGCATGACGGCCGAGCAGGTGATTGAAAATGAAAAACATAATATGTTTGTTGAATTAAGGATATAAAGACAAGTAAATCTGCCAAGATACAAATGATGTTTGCAACTAGGCACTATTGCATGAATAAGGTACTTACAAATATAAATAAAGAAACAATGCTATAACAAGTACAAACTAGTAAAATGGCAAAATCACATGTAGCTATTTTCTCCCAACGCCCGGACATAGCCGAGGAGAGAGCCAACAAGCAAGCGAGCAAGATCAAGTATAATAATAATATGTGAGTAAGACTCATTCCCAGAAAGGAGTTTACTTTGTGGCCATCAAGCAAAAAAATAGGTGGGATATCCATTAATGTCGAGCAAGCAATCATTTGCACATGATAATAATATCAAGTCTAAATCCCACATCAGTTTGATCCTACCGACATTAAATCTAAGTGGTGCTGACTCAAGAGAAAACAAACCTGGGTCGAACTGGTCGGACATAACCTCGAAACGAGTGGCAAAGGGGCAAGGACTACTCCAAGAAAACTTACACAAGTATAGGAGGTAAGTAGTCTCCTAAGTCCCAAAATGACATAAACTAGGCATACAAGGACAAGACTGGAAAATCTAGTTCAAGGCTGGGGTTATGTCCGACAAGAATAAGCAAGACAGGACTAGGCAAGAACAAGTCAAGCCCTAAGGTCTGGAGTCAGTGGGACAACATTCCAGCACGGAATGGAGTGCCCGAAAGAGTAGAAAAAGGTAGATTTTGGATCCAGTGCACGAGGATGGACACAATGCATTATGGCAACTCTGCCACCCTCATGACACCCTAAACCTAGGATTCTGTCACCCGGGGTTTTAGATGACGATTGAGAGGGTACGTCATGACCCCGAGCATGACCGCCAAGTCTAACAACTAATTCTAAGGCCGAAGTAAGTCATTGGGTGTGTATGGTCACTAAACAACATATGTAGTGAATGCATGCCTTCGCTCATGAGTATGACGAAATACTAGCCAAGTCGCATCATGATTGGTAATTCAGTCAAGGGAAACCATTCGAGTCTTTAACTACGAGCCAAGAGCTTCCATGTTCATGTTTACATGATGTAAATCGAACTCGTGTTCAACTAAGGTCCCAATGTCAGTAGAATTGTAGATTTGGTGCTTGGGGATGAATGGGCATTGCCAAACCTTGCTCAGACATGAATTCGGATCCACATTGCCTTAAACACAACATCACACAGCTCCCGGGGTGGTGAAAGGCTCAACCACACTCTTACATAAATCTAAGGATAAGTCACGATGAGTCCAGGTCAGAAACTTAGACATCAAGCCTAAAGTAGTATGTTCCATGCCATACACATGTCCAATTTAGTCCCTTTCTAAATCCAATTGACAGGGCATTTAGTGGTTTGGAATGTGGTGCATAATCCCGTCAAAACTAACCTAAGAAATGGAGGAAAGATGGGCTGCAAATGGGCTGCAAAAGCCCTAAAAAAGGACTGAATTTGGGCTGGTCGGACATAACCCCCTGTCTGGTCGAACATGGAGCCATGCCCAACTAGACAAGCTGTGTCCAACAGCCTTATTCAGACTGGTTTGGAGACTATTTTCTCCCCTTTCTTTGGCCAGTTTCTAGGGGTTTTCAGGCAGTATCTCAAGGGCATTTGAACACCCATTTAGCCACTCTAATTAGGTATCAAGACCAACAATTTAACCGATGTAAAGACAAGCATTTGATCATGCCAAAACCAAGAAAGGGTTAGAATCAATAACCCCCAAAAACACACCCTTAGAACACCTAAAAATGGGAAAACTATGAAAGGGTTAGAATTAGAACATTCATGTCTGCAAATAAGGTCTACAAGGGCTGCTCTACCACATTCAAAGAGATGAGGAGGACCCCATACCTTTAGGACCTCTAACCAACAATTGGCTAAAGGAATGGGATGCCGAGCTGCTCCTTGCACAAAAACTAGATCTAAGGTGTAACGCCCCAATTTCGAATACCGAGTTTACCCCCAAGGTACCCAAATTTGGCACGTTACTTCTCGGAAAATCCGAGAACTTCCAAGATCATAGGTCCGCAGTGAGGTCCAATTTAAGACTTTTTAACAACATATGTAATCAACGGTTAGGTGCGGAAGCATAAAGAAAATAGCGGAAGCAATAACAATAAAGTGCGGATGCTGTAAAGGTATCAAATCCATCATGAGCAAGTGTAGCAGGGCAACATTCTGGCTAATCTCAGAGTAAGAGTATAATGTATACAAATCATATGAATAGATCCCACCCTGCTCACACAAATGACACTCTAAACCCAAAAATGGAAATCACTCAATCCCGAGTATAAGCGCTCCGGTCTTCGGCTCAGCCTCTTGGTCTGCCAGTCCCCACCCGTACTCAACCGGTATGAGCACGTTGCCCTCGGGGTTGGGGATAATACCTATGCACCAAATGATAGGTCAGATCCAAGGATCTTGCAAGGCACAACATCTATCTATATTACTAAAGGGATGTACTCTTCCTCACATAAAGACACCTGACGCAACCTCAGACTTTTTGCAATGCCATTTCCGGAGTTGCCCTTATCCCTAAAATCTCTATATCTATTACACACTCAAAAGACCTAAAATCTCTCTATGAAGAATCATCTTCCACTCAAAAGCCTAAAATCTCTCCATGAGATCCCTAAATAAGCTAACACACCAGATGTGCTATATTTATATCAATCAATTCATGGGTCCCGGCCCGCATCATTTGGTTTTATGGACGGTTAGAATAAAGATGGTTGAACCCATTCATCTGGGTCCCACTTAAAAATATTTGGTCAATTTGTTAGGTTTATGATCATTTGATCCTTTGATCTTTCTTAATCAATTCATGGGTCCCATCCCGCATAATATGATTTTATGGATGGTTAGAATAGAGATGGTGGACCCCATTCATATGGGGGGTCCACTTAAATAGGTTTGGTTTGATCAATTTGTGAGGTCTATAATCATTTGATCATTTGACCTTTATCAAGCAATTCATGGGTCCCAGCACGCATCATATGGTTTTATGAACGGTTAGAATATAGATGGTGGACTCCATTCATCTTTGGGGTCCCACTTAAATAAATTAGGTTTGGTCAAGTTATGAGGTCTATGATCATTTGATCTTTATCAATCAATTCATGGGTCCCGGCCCGCATCATATGATTTTATGGACGGTTAGAATAGAGATGGTGGACCCCATTCATCTGGGTTTCACTTAAAAATATTTAGTCAATTTGTTAGGTCTACGATCATTTGATCCTTCGATCTTTTTAAATCAATTCATGGGTCCCATCCCGCATAATATGGTTTTATGGACGGTTAGAATAAAGATGGTGGACCCCATTCATCTGGGGGGTTCCACTTAAATAGGTTAGGTTTGGTCAATTTGTGAGGTCTATGATCATTTGATCCTTTAATCTTTATCAAGCAATTCATGGGTCTAAGCCCGCATCATATGGTTTTATGAACGGTTAGAATATAGATGGTGGACTTCATTCATCTTGGGGTCCCACTTAAATAAATTAGGTTTGGTCAATTTATGAGGTCTATGATCATTTGATCTTTATTAATCAATTCATGGGTCCCGGCCCGCATCATTTGATTTTATGGACGGTTAGAATATTCATCTGGATCCCACTTAAAAATATTTGGTCAATTTGTTAGGTCTACGATCATTTGAACCTTTCATCTTTTTTAGGGTACCACTTAAATAAATTAGGTTTGGTCAATTTATGAGGTCTATGATCATTTGACCTTTTTCAATCAATTCATGGGTCCCGGCCCACATCATATGATTTTATGGACGGTTAGAATAGAGATGGTGGACCCCATTCATCTGGGTCCCACTTAAAAATATTTGGTCAATTTGTTAGGTCTATGATCGTTTGATCCTTTGATCTTTCTTAATCAATTCATGGGTCTCATCCCACATAATATGGTTTTATGGACGGTTAGAATAGAGATGGTGGACCCCATTCATCTGGGGGGTTCCACTTAAATAGGTTAGGTTTGGTCAATTTGTGAGGTCTATGATCATTTAATCCTTTGATCTTTATCAAGCAATTCATGAGTCTCAGCCCGCATCATATTATTTCATGGACGGTTAGAATAGAGATGGTGGACCCCATTCATCTTGCGGATCCCACTTAAATAGATTAGGATTGGTCAATTTGAGAGGTCTATGATCATTTGATCTTTATCAATCAAGTCATGGGTCCTGGCCCGCATCATTTGATTTTATGGACGGTTAGAATAAAGATAGTGGACCCCATTCATCTTGGTCCCACTTAAAACTATTTAGTCAATTTGTTAGGTCTACGATCATTTGATCCTTTGATCTTTTTAAATGAATTCATGGGTCCCATACCGCATAATATGGTTTGATGGACGGTTAGAATTGAGATGGTAGACCCCATTTATCTGGGGGGTTCCACTTAAATAGGTTAGGTTTGGTCAATTTGTGAGGTCTATGATCATTTGATCGATCTTTATCAAGCAATTCATAGGTCCCAGCCTGCATCATATTGTTTCATGGACGGTTAGAATATAGATGGTGGACCCCATTCATCTCGGGGGTCCCACTTAAATAGGTTAGGTTTTGTCGATTTGAGAGGTCTATGATCATTTGATCTTTATCAATCAATTCATGGGTCCCGGCCCGCATCATTTGATTTTATGGACGGTTAGAATAAAGATGGTGGACACCATTCATCTGGGTCCCACTTAAAAATATTTGGTCAATTTGTTAGGTCTATGATCATTTTATCCTTTGATCTTTTTAAATCAATTCATGGGTCCCATCCCGCATAATATGGTTTTATGGATGGTTAGAATAGAGATGGTGAACTCCATTCATCTGGGGGGTTCCACTTAAATAAGTTAGGTTTGGTCAATTTGTGAGGTCTATGATCATTTGATCTTTATCAAGCAATTCATGGGTCCCAGCCCGCATCATATTGTTTCATGGACGGTTAGAATATAGATGGTGGACCCCATTCATCTTGGGGGGTCCCACTTAAATAGGTTAGGTTTGGTCAATTTGAAAGGTCTATGATCATTTGATCATTTGATCTTTATCAATCAATTAATGGGTCCCAGCCCGCATCATATGATTTTATGAACGGTTAGAATAGAGATGATGGACCCCATTCATCTTGGTCCCACTTAAATATATTAGGTCAATTTGTTAGGTCTATGATCATTTGATCTTTCTTAATCAATTCATGCCTCACCTAAAGAATAAAACATTTGGAAAAAAACATAAAGATCAAATTAGCAATAAAAAAAAAGGACTCACAAGTTTACTAATTAATAAATTTATTAAAAATAATTTATATCAGTCTGTGCATTTGGTGGTTTCGTGGTCCATGCATAGCACGGGTTTTGCTAGTACAAGTAACATAGGATGTATACATCAACATAGAATAGACACAATAATAATAACACAAGAGTGACAAAGGTACAATGATAAGCAATCATTCAAGGTATAGCATATCTATATTACTAAAGGGATGTATGCACTTCATGAGAATTCTTTGAGGAGGACACCAGGCATGTCTTGGAGAGGGACACGTGGCAGCAGCCAGCCTAGAATGGTGTTCTGCTAATGCAATCCCTAAAATCTCTCATTCTCCATCTAAAATTTCTCCATCTCTCCCTCCCTACAATCTCTCTTTAATACTTTGATCATTATCAAGCATTTCATGGGTCCCAGCCCGCATCAGATTATTTTATGGACGGTTAGAATATAGTTAGTGGACCCATTCATCTTGGGGGTCCCACTTAAATAGGTTAGGTTTGGTCAATTTGAGAGGTCTATGATCATTTGATCATTTGATCTTTATCAATCAATTCATGGGTCCCGGCCTGCATCATTTGATTTTATGGACGGTTAGAATAAAGATGGTGGACCCATTTATCTGGGGGGTTCCACTTAAATATGTTATGTTTGGTCAATTTGTAAGGTCTATGATTATTTGATCCTTTGATCTTTATCAAGCAATTCATGGGTCCATCCCGCATCATATTGTTTCATGGATGGTTAGAATATAGATGGTGGACTCCATACATCTTGAGGGTCCCACTTAAATAGGTTATGTTTGGTCAATTTGAGAGGTCTATGATCATTTGATCTTTATCAATCAATTCATGGGTCCCGGCCCGCATCATTTTATTTTATGGACGGTTAGAATAAAGATGGTGGACCCCTGGACCCCATTCATCTGGGTCCCACTTGAAAATATTTGGCCAATTTGTTAGGTCTGCGATCATTTGATCATTTGATCTTTCTTAATCAATTCATGGGTCCCATCCCGCATAATATGGTTTTATGGACGGTTAGAATAGAGATGGTGGACCCCATTCATCTGGGGGGTTCAACTTAAATAGGTTAGGTTTGGTCAATTTGTGAGGTCTATGATCATTTGATCATTTGATCTTTATCAATCAATTCATGGGTCCCAGCCCGCATCATATGGTTTTATGGACGGTTAGAATATAGATGGTGGATCCCATTCACTTAAAAATATTTGGTTAATTTGTTAGGTCTATGATCATTTGATCCTTTGATCTTTCTTAATCAATTCATGGGTCCCATCCCGCATAATATGGTTTTATGGACGGTTAGAATAGAGATGGTGGACCCCATTCATCTGGGGGGTTTCACTTAAATAGGTTAGGTTTGGTCAATTTATGAGGTCTATGATCATTTGATCTAGGGGTGTGCATCGGTCGGTAGGTTCGGTTATTGACATATTTTTAACCTAACCAAAATTTTTCGGTTAATTTCAACCATTTAAGCAAACCAAAATTTTTTAGCGGATTAACCATCGGTTCGGTTAACTTAAAATATCGGTTTGGATTTCGGTCGGTTCGATTAATTCCAATTATTTTGGGCCAAAGTCAAATCCCAAAAGCTAAGTTCATAAAAGTCTTATATTTTCATTATTTTGGGCCAAAGCCCAAAGGCCACTCTATACACATGCAACCTGCAGCAACCATGCAACCATTAATTGTAAAGGAATTGAAAACATTAATTTGTTCTACAATGGTACCATTAGTTCTGCAATCTTGATAAATATAAATATATAATATATTGAAGGTGTTACATTACATGGTAACTTGGTAAGTTACTAAGTTGGTAGTTGGTAACATGAATTAATACTTATTAATTGATGTATGTTATATTTATTTTGAATTTTTTATATAAGTATTAATAGATTTTCATATTATATACATGTACACATTTTATTATATATATTATAAATTTATATAGTATGCTATAATTTCGGTTCGGTTCGGTTAATTTGGTTAATTTTTTCTGTTAACCGAACCGTTAACCGAAAACTGAAATATTTAAACATCTTTAACCGAACCGCCCGATCGGTTAAGAATAACCAGTGAATTCGGTTAACGGTCAGTTGGCCCGGTTCGGTTAATCGGTTTTAACCAAACTATGCACACCCCTAATTTGATCCTTTGATCTTTATCAAGCAATTCATGGGTCCCAGCCCGCATCATATGGTTTTATGGACGGTTAGAATATAGATGGTGGACCCCATTCATCTTGGGGGTCCCACTTAAACAGGCTAGGTTTGGTCAATTTGAGAGGTCTATGATCATTTGATATTTATCAATCAATTAAAGGGTCCCGGCCCGCATCATTTGATTTTATGGACTGTTAGAATAAAGATGGTGGACCCCATTCATCTGGGTCCCACTTAAATATATTAGGTCAATTTGTTAGATCTACGATCATTTGATCATTTAATCTTTCTTAATCAATTCATAGGTCCCATCCCGCATAATATGGTTTTATGGGCGGTTAGAATATAGATGGTGGACCCCATTCATCTTGGGGGTCCCACTTAAACAGGTTAGGTTTGGTCAATTTGAGAGGTCTATGATCATTTGATCTTTATCAATCAATTAATGGGTCCCAGCCCGCATCATATAATTTTATGAACGGTTAGAATAGAGATGATGGACCCCATTCATCTCGGTCCCACTTAAATATATCAGTTCAATTTGTTAGGTCTATGATCATTTGATCTTTCTTAATCAATTCATGCCTCACCTAAAAAATAAAACATTTGAAAAAAGATATAAACATCAAATTGGCAACAAATAAAAGGACTCACAAGTTAGCTAATTAATAAATTTATTAAAAATAATTCGTATTAGTATGTGTATTTGGTGTTTCCGTGGTCCGTGCATAGCACGGGGGTTTTGCTAGTGGAACCAATATGAAAGTAAAGCATCTAATCTCACCATCTATCAATATGGCACATTCACATGAGCTGGCCACCGTGGGATATTATGCCGCGGTCCTCCTATACTGTCATCCAGTCGCGGCATCGAAAATAAAGTATAATACAATGGATGGCAAGCCCCACCAATAATAATAACAATATAACAATCCTAAGAAATATATAGACCGCTACCGGAGTCCACCGGCCGTCTATCCATAGCTCATCATGATAGCCTCATCCACAATAAATAGCTCCCACTAAGGATGATCAGTCCAATGGCTATGCTTATAACAACTGAATGAATGTTTAACGCCAACTCAAGGAAACAAGTAAATGTTGGTGTCTGTTTAGGTTATCTTTGCACGAGCAAGGTCACAATATGTCCATACAAGATCTGGTATCCAAGTCCAATCCAGACATACAATCCCTAGTCCAAGTCCATCATCAAATCTACAGCCACAACCTACCATGGCATGGTCTTAGTCCAATACAATCCAAGTATATCATCACTATCTATGTCTTGTATTGTTCAGCTCATTTCCCATTCATAAATGAGTTTATAAAGCTATAATAACAGTCCTCTTCATCTAAGGTATCACATCCATCCATCCTTAGGCCATATAATGGCCCATCTAACCACAGATAAGGGTTAAAGTCCTCCATTCATAATATGGGTCACTATTAGGAAATCCTAGGTTCAGGTCTTCCAATTTTCATTTAATTAACAGATATGAACCACTAGATAGATACAAGAGTGAACAACAATGAATAGAGTCTAACATATCCCCATAACCATGCCAATCAAATGGGAGAATACCAAAGGTCCAATCCTAGGTCATGGCCCCTTTCTCAGAACCAGGTCCAGTCCAAGTCCATGTCAGTTAATTCAATTCTTAAATAGTTTCAGATGCCAAGGATAGTGTATTTGGTGCTCCTGAAGTTACGAGTATCTTCGACGATATTTAAGGGTTAAATCAAAATCCAAATAATACACAAGACCCTACTTTAGTGGCCCCCATGAGTCAAGGTCAACCCGAACCCTTTACTCATGCTTGACACATAAATGGAAGTCCAGTTGGATGGTCAATGGGCCCCACAAAAAGATCACAACATAAAATTACACAAATATGAAAAATCACTATCTGTAGTGTATTCGGTCGACATCCTCAAGGGCCAGTAAATCGGGTACACTGGAAATGTCAGGATTCTAACTCCCTGGTCAACATCCAATCTAGTGTATCCGGTCGACATCATGGCTAGGGTGTCGACCAAGTGCACAGAGATTTCTGAACAAAGACCGGGCAGGCATAATTCCTTTTTTTCAAAATTCTGCAGTGTGTCTGGTCGACATCCTAGCCAAGGCGGTCGATCGGGTACACTAGATTTCTGTGACTGTGAGACTTTTCAGTTCCCAGTTATTTTCGGAGTTTCCTATGTATCCGATCGATATTCTCCAAGGCCGGTCGACCGAATGCACACGAAATTCAAATTTCCATATTTCTGTAACTTTTCCAAATCACTCCAATTTTCATCAAAATCAACTCAAATCATCCCTAATCATCACAAAATCATCTACAATCACCAAAACCACTCCAGCCATCATAAATCCATCATCAATTGGGCCATTGATCATCCAAATGGGAAAAACCCATCCATCAAGGCCAAAATCCAAGCAAACAGGACTTAAAGATATAGATCTAACAATTAAACCCCATATGAATTGAAATTGTACAATCAAACAAAAAGAAAACATGCATTCTATGCTAAATAAATATATTGTACTTACCTCTAATCCAATTCCAATGAAAAATTACTATAAAAGAGAAATCCAAGCTCCAACTATAGAAAGTCAAGCTCCTATGGCTTTCAATCTCTCAAACAACCCAAAAACTCAGATATGAAAAGATCTAAGCTCCTAAACCAAGATTAACAAGAGAATTGCATAACAGAAAGAGAATTCCTTAAGAGAGAGAGAGAGAGAGAGAATTTCATGGAGAGGAGAGAGATCTAGGAGATGAGAGAATCACATTGTCTTGAAGAGAGGTGCGAGATCTAGGAGATGAGAGAGGTCCTTTGGAGAGATAATAGCTGGACCTTGTAGAGAATTCTCCTTCCTTGTATGTAGAAGCCCTAGATCTAGGATTCTAGAGCATAGTTGTCCATATCGTTTCGAATCCTATTTCACTATGGCCTATAAAATGAAAAGTTTCGGCAGAATTTCGGCGAAACTTTTCGGAATTACATTTCTGAAAAAATATAACATAATATATATACATAGATATACATATATAAATGTAAAAAAAATAAAAAAAGTAATAAATATAGATTTAATCCATTATAGTAAATTTTTTGGAATTACATTTTGAGAAAATATGAGAAATATAAAGTATATAAGTGTAAAAAATATTAATTATGTAAAATACCATTTCGGCCAAAAAGTCACATTTCAACCGAAATCCCAAATTTCGGACGAGATTGATTGGAATTCAAACCAAAAAGTTTGTAGTGAAATTTTGTTTTGGCCACTTGCATGAAACGAAAATTTTCGACCATTTCGGCCAAAACGGTACGAAATTAATGACTATGTTCTAGAGAGAAAACTTGGAGGGAAAGGCAGAAATGGAGGAAAATGAGGAAGGAAGAGAGAAAGAGAGGGAGAGATGGTTTGGGCTAGGGGAGGGGGTTTGTATATATAGTTTGTGTTAAGAAGGAAAGGTCCAAAGTGCCCATCCTTGGTTAGTTATAAACTTGGATAAGTATATAGGCTATTTGGGCATTTTAGGTGTAGTTAGAATATTCTCATGTGGAAACCCCTCTTATTACTTATAATCACTAGCAAGGGCCTATAACTAACTAACCTAAAAAAGTCTAATAAACACCCTATAGGTTCTATAAAATACAAAAAAGGGCTAATTGCTATAAAATAGGCTAAAATCCTAAGAAAATACCAACCTACCCTTACTTACCCTTATTAAGTAGTATAATTAGCTAACATATACTATAATTTACACAAATTAGATATATATGAGGGTCCACAAGGGTGGGGCCTCACATAAGGTGAGCTAGAGAGGTGGGGAAGAAAATGGTGAGAGCAAGCCTTCAAATGGAAAGGATTTGATGGGATATTGAAGGAGAAATGAGCGAGAAGGAGAAGAGGAAGAGGTCAGGTAGTATTCCAGCAAATTTCCAGTTGAGAACAATGGAAATGAGGGAGGAAAAGAAGGTTGGGTCTTATATATACATATCAAAGTGGGGCCCACTACTAATCTCTCGGACATAGAGTCAAAGTTGGTGTTTGGAACCTCAGATTGACACACTGCAAGAGACAATAGTTTATATTTTTAAATCTTCTTTCCAAAGATCCCAAGAACGATGAATTTCGAGAACTTTGGGAAAATGATGCAGTTTTGGGAGGGTCATGTCTCTAGGGCGAGAAGGGCAAAACGAAGTGTTTTCGGGCTCTGAATGGGTTTGAACAAAATATGAAAGTTGTTGGGCATGATGATATTAGTAAACGAAGTTAAAATAGGAATATATATGAAATTAAAAATAGCCCCCTAGCCTCACCCGAAATTATAAATAGGTCCCATGAAGGCGACAAACTAGGTCCAAAGGCTCTTAAAACTTCCCAAAGCTATCAAAATGTATTCTAACCCTCAAAGTAATATAATTAGCCACTAATCTCACTTAATCCTCTAACAACACAAGTAATTAACATCAATTACAAAAATTAGGGGTCGGGGTCTGACACCTCATGAGCATCCAGTTTGTCAAGCGCCTCCAGTTGCGACTGTAGATTTGACATATAGTCTCCAGACTCCCTACGCGAAACCTAACGGTGCAGTTGAGGCAGGTCCTCCATGTTTGGAGGTTGGGACTCGGTCCGTAATGCCGAAAATGCTCATATATCCAAGCATCTAGTAGCGTCAAATATCCAGCTATTTGCTTGACGCTAGCCCGGGTCGCAAATCCCAACTGTCGATACAAATATGTTAAGGCAACAACACCCCATGTATATGTACACGCCTCATCAAAATTCATCAACACCATCAGATACATCACTCGGACCCATGTGCCACTCTTGTCGATGAAAAACGTGCAGCCCAATATATAAAACAAGTAAGCTCTTGCTACATTCCTAATTTGTTGCTCTGGGTCCGCATTAGATACCTCTCTAATAGCTCCCCGAGTCGCTCCAGCTCAATGACAACCCCATGCTGCTGCTAACTTTTCATGCACCTCCTGGGGTGTCACTCCCCATGGTACACCAGTGATTGAGCCTGCTCATATGATAAACTTTTTAGTGGATATAGATTTACCCGTCACTAGAATCCCAAGGATGTTGTTAACGTTGTCAAGGGTGATGGTCATCTCACCAAATGGCATGTAGAATGTGTTTGTCTCGGGTTACTACCTTTCTACAAATGCTGACATGACATCCCTATTGATGAATCGATAGGATGTCATAATCTGTGGAGCCAACCTTGACCGGGGAACCAAACCATTGAATTCCACATTCTACCTACCTTTTGAATCCCATGCCCATTCGATGATTTTTTAGGGCCCGGTTGGGACTTTACTAGATTAGTAGAAGTCATGTAAAGCCTCCATTTTTAAGACCTCCATTTTTAAGACAAGGGGTCACATCAGTAGCACTTTAATTCAAAATTTCTTTGATATTTAAAAAAAAGTAAAAAAAAAATAACCTCCTTTCTCTACTAAAAGATAAAAAAGCTCCACTTTTCTATATAAAAAATAAAGAGGGCTTCTAAATACACAACAATTTTAGCCCTTTACACACAAATTCTATCCACACTCAGCATAAAAAATTTAAAATTCTAATTTTGCTTTCTACACACTCAAAACATAACTAAAATAGCCATATCCCCTTTCTCTCTACACATAACTTACCACCATCATTTGGAGCCTTCCTTCCAATCGGTGAAAACCCTATTCCTCCTTTTCTTCTTATTCCTCTCTATATGTCATATGGTGAGTGTACTCAAGATCATCATCTTCTTCGTCTTTTTCTCCTCTATCTATTTTTCAGCCATCCATCCATCTATCATTACCATTCTCTCTTGTCCCCTTTCAATCAAGTAATGTTTGCTACATTTTCTCCATTTGTTGTTCATCTCTGAATGTGTAATTAAGCTTCGTCATTGATAGGGTCATCTAGACTATGATATGCCATGTCTAATCTAGATTTTAGCACTTATAACCAGTCCACAATAAAACCCACAGCAACTCGTTGTTGATTACAAAGTAAAGGAAAATGAGAGAAAAAAATCGATATGTTCAGCCCTATGTGGCTGAACATAAACTTTTTACTCAGCCAGATACGGCTGAACAAAATTGATATGTTCAACTATAAGAGGCTGTGGCTTAATATACTTTTATTCAGCCAGATACGGCTGAACAAAATTGATATGTTCAGATATAAGAGGTTGAGTATTGGCAGTTTGTTCTGCACTGAAGTCCGAACATTTCACAACAACAAAAATTAAAAAAGGCTTTACAAGCTTCGAGAAATGGCGGAAATCAAAATAAACAATACAACAACTCATATTATCACTGATGTTATGTTCGGAAACTACATTTTGCTTGTTAGTTTTTTCATCCATTAGAAAAAAAAATGATATTGAGAGTGGGGTTTCACTAAGAAGTAATATGTTTGACAATGGTTAGATATGAAGGGAGAGTAGAATGTGATAAATGGAGAGATGGTGATGTGAAGGGAAGAATGAGATTGGAGGAAGAAGGGAATGAGAGTGAAGGGATGAATAAGATGGTGGAATGGAGGAACGAGAGTAATGGGAATGGAATGATGAAAGTGAAATGAGACTATGTGCAAAGAGAAATTAGAGGTGCATGTGTGATAGGTGATTGTCCTTTTTGGTAATTTCATATAATGGAATAAATGTAATAAAAAGTTTTAAAAAAATTTATGTGTAAAAGGCAAAAATCATTGTGTATTTAAAAGCCCTCAAAATAAAAAATATTGCATACCAAACAACTAAGAACATCTCCAAGAGACACTTCAAATATAGATATGCATTTTTCAAAATAAAGGCTTATGTGGCAAAAAAGGCATATGTAAACTTGGCATCTCACTTGGGCAACTCCAAGAAAGATGTCAAATTATTATTTTATTCCTTTTCATTTAATCCTTATTTGCTTTATTACATATATCTTACCTATATAAATTAAATTACATAATATTATGGTCAATCACAAGCTTCTTCATATTGACCTTGGAAATGCCATAGGTACTCAACCAGATCGGCTTGGAGTTGAGAATGTGTCCCCTTGTTGCGAACACGCAAGTGGTTTTGAATGAAATCTTGAAATTCTATAGTGTGGTCACGTGACACAATAATGTCATTACATTCACCTTCTCGTGCATCATAATTGGGTGGAAGGCTTTTATTGCGTTCATCTTCGACAATCATGTTATGCTTTATGATGCATGCCTTCATTACATGCTGAAGTGTTTGACGATCCCAGAAACGAGCAGGCCCACAAACAATTGCAAAACGTGCCTGTAGCACTCCAAACGCACGCTCCACATCCTTCTTTGCGGACTCTTGAGCTGCAGCAAAATTTATGGCATTTGACCCGTTAGGACATAGAATTATTTTTACAAATGTCGCCCACAATGGATATATGCCATCAGCAAGATAGTAGTTAGTTGTATATTCATGACCATTGATTGAGTAGCTTGCCGGAGGAGTTTGGCCTTCAGCGAGATCAGTAAATATAGGAGATTGATCCAACCCATTGATATCATTATGCAATCTAGGTAGTCCAAAAAAAGCATGCCATATCCAAAGATCATACGATGCCACGACTTCAAGAATCAAAGAAGGCTCGCGGTGGTCTCCACGAGCATACAAGCCTTTCCACGCAACTAGAAAGTTCTTCCACTTCCAGTGCCTACAGTCTATGTTACCTAGCATCCTAGGAAATCTGTGTCTCTCGCCTTCTAATAACAATCTACAAATGTCAGCATTATTTGGTGTTCTCAAGTACTCATTGCCGGAAACATCAATGATCGCTTAAACAAACATTTTCAATGATTCTATAGAGGAACTTTCAGTGATCCTGACGTAATTGTCCACAGCATCCGCCGCAACTCCATAAGCAAGCATCCTCACTGCAGCTGTGACCTTTTGAAGAGCTGATAACCAAGACTGCCTGCACAGTTTCTTTTTTGTTGAAAGTATGGGTCATGCGTCTCCACCGCATTTACAATTGGAAGAAAAAAAGGTTTGCGCATTCAAAACCTCCTTTGAAATTGAGAGGGAGTGTAGACTGGGTTTTCACTGAAGCAGTCATTGTAAAGCCTGTGATGTCCTGAGATTCGTCCTCTATGGATGACTGCGTGACCTTGAATAGAACCACGATGCACTCTCGTTCTCCTTCGTAAGTTTTCTCTTTCTTCTTCCAGAGCAGTCCTACATAACATTTGTAACTCTTCGTCCGAATCAGAATTTATGATGGTATGCCATAGCTCATCCATCGTATCAGAAGAGGAATCGGTATAATTTTGAGACATCTCTGAAGTGATGAACCAAAGATTTTCTTATTTTGAGATGAAGAGAAGTAAGAAGTTGGGGTGTAAGAATTTTTGAGATGAGTGGTCTGTATATATGAATTCCAATGGCTAGTTTTCTCCAATGGCTATAAAATGGCTAGTTTTCTCCAACGGCTATAAAATGGCTAGTGATATGGCAAATTTATAAAATTAAAGTACAATATTATATTTAAACAAATAATAATTCATTAATTAAAATAAAAAATACATATTAATTGTAAAAATAAAATACAATTTAGAAACCACCACCTGACCCTCCTCTCATAATTTCAAATCTTTTTTTAGCATAGTATTGTTGTTGCTCCTTAGACATATTGGACAGATCCATACTCAGGATCTCCATCTCCATTTGTATTTTCTTTAATTGCACCTTCTTCTCATCTTGCTCAATTTTTTGCTTAAGAAGCTCTATTTTTTTTTCACATCTTTCCTTTTTGTCATCTATCATTTTTTGGATGAGATCTGCAATAGGTGTTGGCTCGTTGATAATGGTTTGCTTCATCTTTCTTTTCTCAGCCTTTCTTTTTGGTGGTCTCATTATGGGATCATAGGCATTGTTAATTGTCTCATCCTCCTCAGTATTTATGGGAGTACTTGGATTAGAAGATGATGAGTAGCCAGAAGTCGAAGATGTTGCTCTTTTTACGGATGTCTTCTCTAGTACTTGTTGATACAGTTCTATCCACTTCAGTTGGTACCTCAACAAGATCCAAGAATGATCCAAGGTGAATCTTGATCCATATAGATGTTCGTAAACTTTTTTTTCTTCTGCAATCTGAAAATTAAATGTAAGCTCAAATTAAGAAAAAAAAATTCATATACATATATATATATATATATATTTAATTTTACCTTATCTTGTTCATTCGTGCCACTTTGATTTCTGGAAATAATTGTGGCGAGAAATCCATAAAATTTGTTGACAGAGGCTTGAATCTTTTGCCATCATTGTGACAACATTTTGTTTGTTCGATCACTGGAAAATTGCTTATTGTTGTGATAGTATTTTCTCACTCGTTCCCAAAAAGCCCTAAGTTTCTGCTTGTTTCCATGCACAGCATCCAGACTGGTGTTCAACCACGAACCGATGAGAAGACGGTCTTCTTCTATACTGAAGCCGACACCTCGACCAACAACCTTTTTCTTTGGGGCATCATCAGTAGGGAATTCGGATGCCTCACCGAAATATTGTGAATATTGGGTTGAAAAATTAGGAAATTGAGAATCCATAGCATGAATGAGGAAAAAAAGGACTTCAAACACTCATAATTTATAGATATTCAAGCTCCAAGAGATTCTCAAATTATCATAATTTAAATTACCCATTAAAATTAAAAAAAGTCCAAAAAAAAAGTACAATGGTTATAAATCTAGCCGTGGAACGTTCACTAAGTTCCATCCCAAATGGCCACTGACACCATCCCCAACGACTTCAAATGCAATAGGAAAAGCATCACTATGCAACAGACATATGTATCATTTTATATTTAAAAAATATTTGAAGTTTAGTTTTTGGTATGCCAAATTTGGCATACCAAACCCCATGTCAAATGCCATGTGGATTTGGAGGCTCTGTTGGAGACAAAGTGAGAAGCCATTTATGATCGTTGCTGGCTGAGGTGGAGAAATGAAGGAGCTGTTGGAGGTGCTCTAAAAATAAATTACCAACATAACCCCATTATATTTTATATTCTTTCTTGATTTGATGCTTACTCTTTATTTTAATGTCAAATTACCAAACGGGCCCTAAGGCATGATTCTGACATTTTAAGTTGCAGGCGTTTCTTCAGTACAAAAGAACATATATTAATAAAAAATTAATTAAATCACGTTTATCAAAACGAATAAAGAGTACCTGCTCATACCATACAAACGTAGCAATGTGCGTTCGAAAACTGGGTAGCAAAGAAAAATTGACTGGACCTCAGGAATTGGTCCAATCATCTCCTTAATGACGACTGTGGGTTCAGCATGGACATCTACAACGTCCTCCTTAACCTCAGGCTGCTGATTGATATTAGATCGACCTTGGCGTGTTTAGCATGCTGTCTCCTATTGGAAGTACTGGGCACGTCCATGTCTAATAAGTGGATGATAAAAGTTTATATGGAGGAATTTACCTGAAAAAGGACCTTAGATGGTCACTAGATGAAAAAGGGGACACTAGTTTATATACTACGAAACTGGTATTCCCGCCAAACTATTCTCTTTTTTGCTCTTTTTCGACGAGCGTCGACGTTGTCGCTCATTTAAATGGGACCAAGTGTTTTAAGATTCTGCGAAGAGACGACGTCGTCGCTTATTCTACCCCTTCAGCAAAACTGCTAAACGGTTGGGCAACGACGTCGACACTGATCTTAGTTTTTTTTTTTGCCCTTTTTACATTAGTTTTTTTTTGTGGGGTTCCTATTAATGATGCTTTTATTTTTATCATCTTATGGGGCATTCAAAAGTAGGAAAATTAGTGGGTCTTTGAAGGGAATCAATCGAGAAATTTATAGGCTTGAAGTTGAGCAAATTGTAAAGAAATTGAAATATGTTATCATCAATATTGAAGGCTTATTGGGAAATGATATGTTCCATTTAAAAGTAATGTTTCATTAAGGTTTGGACTTTGGTGCAGACTTATAACCCAAGGCATTGTGAATGACACATCCCCAAGCGCACATTGCAAAAGAGATGGCGTTGCGTGTAGTTTTGTGGATCATACCTTGTATATTCCTTGATGTGGATCATACTTTTGTGGGGTAGCTTTCGAGCATACCTTGTACATGTTTACATCAACACTTCTTTGCATTAGATTCTGTGAAGCAACGACATCGTCATATATTAAAGCACATTGTCTTTCACTAGCTTCTGTGAAGCAACGACGTCGTCATTTATTAAAGTACATTTTCTAACACTAGCTTCTGTGAAGCGACGGCATCGTCAGATATTAAAGCACACTTTCTTCCACTAACTTCTGTGAAGCAAGGACGTCGTCAGATATTATAACACACTTCCTTCCAACCCTCTCCCCAGCACCTATTTTTTTCACACACACTCCTTTTCCCTCTCCTTCCAACACCCTCTTCTCCAAACAAATTCCACAACCACAAGAGTGTGAATCATATTGTTAGAGATGATTAATCTACCCTCCTATTCTCCAAACTCATCATTTTCCCTAATCATATTTTAAATTTCAAAAATACCCATCTCAGATTTCCCTTCAAAACTCCATTTCCCAATCCCCAACTCCTCATCCCATGTCAAATCCCTCTTTCCATCACTTCTCCCTCTCTCCCACCACCCAAGATCCAGATTTCCAACACACCCACATCGGAAAAAGGGCCGTTTTCCGACCGTCTGCCATTTTTGGCGGTATGGAGAGCTTACCACCCGTTCTTGAAGCGTCTGTGGTGCTCGCCGCGATCATCATCATCCATGAAAGCGGCCACTGTCTTGCTGCTCATCTTCAAGGTATCCATGTGAGTAAGTTTGCCAGAAGTGGAACTGGAAGGTGCATGATTCGAGGGCATGGCGGGTGTTTAGGGTTTTGTGGGTCATGGTTTTGGGGTTTGTGGGTCATGGTTTTGGGGGGATGAGGCACGATCCAGAAGCCAAATCATCTGGCGATGACCATCTAAGAGTTTTGCTTCAAGGATTGTGTCGGATCCTTCCTTCAACTCAAGACCTGATCTCTCAAGCGTTGAAGCCCAAGTTGGGAAGCTAACAGAAGATCTCCAGAGTGATTTAGGTGACATGCAGTGAGCTTTGGGACCACGTAAACTACCTTTTGAGGAAGAAGGAAAAGGAAACCGCCATGGAAAAATGGACAAAGCGATGAGTGGAAGAAGGAGATAATGGGGAAGTGGGATTCGGGGTACTTTTATGGGATTGAATGGTGCAACGATATCGTCACTTGTTTCGATCATTAATAAAAAAATGGAAGTGGTCCCCGTGTCATATTTACTAATGGCCCATTTTTCTTCTAGTGACTATCTAAGGTCCCTTTTTAGGTAAATTCCTCAAATTTATAAGTTGGCCACAATTCCAAAACACGAAAACGGCCTTACACACTGTTCGGACCTGATTGGCCTAACAAAGTCATTTTTGTTCAACTGCATCTGCTGCTTACAACCAAATAAAACTATTTTATTCAGCCTTTCAGTGCCGAACAGTCCCCAGAAAAAGGGTATGATGGAGAATGGGGAGATTCTATATGCACCCACTACTATTGCTGTATGCACCCACATTTTAAATTTTTTTTAATCACCAAAATACCCTCAGGTGAAATGACCAACTCACCCTTTACCATCAACTTCTTCCTTGGTTCTCCTACGTTTCTTGCCCTCTTCTCTACTCATCACTTCTTCTTCTTTTTCTGCTTCTTCTTCTTCTTATTCTTCATTATCCCTTACATCCACTGTTTCGACACTATTCATCTACACTCATTCATCCCCATTGATCTTCATCTCCTTCCTCATCATCTTCTCCAACTCTTAAAAAGTTTCCTTCAAGTCTCCTCCATTTGTTTAAAGATATTGGAAGCACTCATCTCCCTGCATCACATTGTCTATTTGAAGTAGGCATTTTCAATATGGACAAGCAACTAATGATCTATCAAGAGGAGGTAAACATTTTACTTCGTTTCCAGCATTTTAATTAAAATTCGCGCGTTGTGTTCGGTATTCCAGAGCTGTGCAAATGAATATTGCACGGCGAAATACCATCAAATATACTACTTTTACACGGAATAAATACGCCGTGCCAAAAATTTTTGCACGAAATAATTATGCCGTGCAAAAATATTTTGCACAGAATAATTATGCCGTGCAAAAATATTTTGCATGGTGTATTTATTCCGTGTAAAACTAATATGAACGGCTTATTTATTTCGTGCAATAATAGTTTTGCTCGGCATGAATAAACCGAGCATATTTCACAAGGACAGCATATACTCTCGTGCATTAATATACTAATATTTAGCAATTATATTTTCAGGAGAATCAGTCAACTGGTGCCAGTGAGTGCTCTTTGGATTTTACTAATGTCTTCATCACTTACATGATATTTAGAAGCCGAGAGGACCTAATCCAATGGACAAGGGAAGTTGGAAAGAAACATGGCTTGGTAATTGTAATCAAAACTTCAGATGCTGGTGGAGATGGTAGGAAGCCGAGAATAATTTTATCTTGTGAGAGAAGCGGAAGCTATAAGGGTCAATCGAAGGTCTCCGAAAAGAGAAATCCTAATAAGGCAACGGGAACGAAGAAGTGTAATTGCCATTTTCCTTTGAAGGGCCGAACGTTGGCAAATGATGATGATTGGATGTTAACAGTGGTTTGTGGGGTGCACAATCATCCAAACGCACAACATCTCGATGGGCACTCATTTGCTGGGAGGCTTTTAAAAGAGGAAATCAATGTTTTGATTGATATGTCGAAGAGTATGGTGAAGCCAAGGAACATCCTTCGAACGTTGCAGGAAAGGGACGTGCACAACACCAGTACGATGAAGAATATCTACAATGCCCGTTAGAAGTGGAGGGTGACTGAGTTGGCCGGTCGATCACAGATGCAACAAACTAATGATGCATTTGGAGTAGAACAACTACATTGAGTATCACACTAGCAACGCCGATACAGATGCTACGATGGACCTATTCTGGGCACATCCATCATCTATTCAGTTATTACGTGCATTTTCAGAAGTTTTGATAATGGATTGCACGTACAAGACTAATAGATATCGACTTCCCTTGCTTGAGATTGTCGGTGTCACACCTACTCAACTGACTTTCTCCGTTGTTTTTGTGTACTTTGAATCAGAGAGGGAGGCCAATTACAGATGGGCTTTGGAGAGGCTTAAGGAATTAATGGATGGATGTATTATGCCCTGTGTGATTGTAACCGATAAAGAGTTAGCACTGATCAATGCAATTAACGTTGATTTTCCGAATGCAGCAAGCTTATTATGCAGGTGGCATATTTCTAGGAACATCTTGGCAAATTGTAAGAAGTATTTTGAGACCAACGACAGATAGGATGCGTTTATATCTAGTTGGAACATGTTGGTAGTCTCTCCCACTAAAAATGACTACATTCAGTTTCTAACTGCATTGGACTGGAATTTCTGTGGGTATCCAAACGCTGTTGATTATGTGAAGAAATCGTGGTTGAATAACCACAATGAACAATTTGTAGCTACTTGGACGGATCGGCATATGCACTTTGGAAATGTGACTATGAATAGGGCTGAGAGCGCACATGCAAAATTGAAGAGACACCTTAGTACATCGAACAGTAGCTTTGATGCGTCCTGGCAGGTTATCCATGCATTGCTTGAGTTTGCTCTTTACGGAGATAAAGGCTTCATTAGAAAAGGGCATGAACACCGTGCAGCATAAGTTCAAACCGGCACTGTTTCGTGAGTTGAGAGGATTTATATCAAGGAATGCTATAGATATAGTACTGAATGAGTCGATGAGAGCTGGTTATATTGGTCCTAATTCGGTGGCATGTGGGTGCGTAATTCGACGGACCCATGGGTTACCATGTGCACACGAGATTGCCGAATACATAAGGGAAGGCACACAAATACCACTGAGTTGTGTCCATCAGTACTGGAGGAAGCTTAATTTAGAATCCACTAAGGGGAATGAAGCCCCCGAATTGACTACAAGTTCCGAGTTCGAGTTGATCAATAAGAAATTTCAGAGTACCGATCAGGCTGGTAAAATACAAATATTGAAAAAACTAAGAGAATTGGGATGTCCTTCGTCTACTTCTCTTCTTGAGCCGGATGTTAAATTGAACACCCGGGGTAGTTCATCCTTGAAAAAAAAGATGTTAGATCGGTCTACGCGTCGGGAGCCATCTGCATTTGAGTATGCACTCTCGATCGAAGATAGCGTTCAACAATCTAGATTTAAAGAAGGGGAATGAGAAATTAAGTGTCCGTCGCACTCATTCATGCACGTTCGAGCATTTGCTTCCTAAGTCTTTAGGACCCTATATCGAGACTATTAAGGATGTTAAAGCAAATGGTAACTGTGGATTCAGAGCAATAGCTGATTTTTTGGGCATGAGCGATATAGTTGGATGCAGGTTAGATTGGATTTGAACAATGAATTACAGAGGTATCAAAATTAATATTCATTGCTATATGGAGGAAATGATAGGGTCGTCTTTACCCTCATTAGGGTCATAGTGGGAATGGCGGGTAGGGTTCTGTACACGAGGGTGTGATATCCTAGTGTACCACTCGAGGTAGTCCGGTGAACACTCCCATGCATGTTGTGTTCGATGGTCGCGGTGCGCTAGAGATAATACATGGTCCTCCCAAGTAATCCAATACTGGTCGAGAAACGTATAGGAGACCTTGTATTTACCAGCAGTACTTCCCCGAGTAGCACGGATGGGGGCGAGCGGTGCGGGTGGGATGGTCTGTACGTAGCCAAATTGTCGAAGAACCCTGTGTGGGTGGTAGGGTTCAATGACATCTAGGGCTCTCAAGCAACCACAGAAGAAGGATATCTACTGTAGTGGATGCTGAGCCCTAGTACTAGCATACGGATCCCAAGCAATCTGTCACATGTAAACGAAACAAGTCACTAATATAATAAAACATGCTCCTTGGCAAAAAACTGCAAAAGAAAAAGTAAAAAACGTAAAATATATAATAAAACAAATTCTATTGGGTGCTCACCTCGCGCGGGTGTAAGGCATCCAACCTCTCCCGCATCAGCTATATGTTTTTTCTGGCATTTCCGGAATCCCGTCCAGGATTCCAGCGGCTTGCTAGAGGCATCCCTGCAGTGTATCCCCATTGTACAGGAGGACGGGCGAATGGGAAGTGCTCCTACACCCAAGACTACAAATGACAAATATTATTAACCATACAATCCTTATATCAATTATAATGGAATAGGTATATGCATATATAAAATGTACCGGTCTTACCATGAGCAGTGTCAGATATCCAGCAATCTGTCGCACATCTGCCCTCGTGGCGGTCCCCAATTGGCGATACAGATACGCCAGTGCGGCAGCCCCCCATGCGTAATGACGGACCCATGGCAAGTCCATCAGTAAGGATAAGTAGTAGACTGGGACTCGAGTGGCGGACTTATCAGTGAATAGTAGAGGTGTACAAAATGACCCGTAACCCGACCCGACCCGTCAACCCGACCCGACCCGTGGGTCAATGGGTGGGTCACTCCACACACATTTTTTGTGCTCGACCCGACCCGACCCGACCCGTGACCATTGGTACGGGTAACGGGTCTCACGGGTCGGGTTGGCGGGTGACCCGTGAACCCGTTTTTTTTTTTTTTTTTTTTTTTTTTTTTTTTTTTTTTTTTTTTTTTTTTTTGGTAGAAGACCAAGGATAAAAATCCAAGAGATATTTGTCAAGATGTGGTTTTAATTTCTCTTAGATGTAGTTCACCGACCAATTTCTAAATATTTGAGTTATTATATTGGTCTCATGTCTATGAACTCAAGGCCCATGTATACTATAATATATTTAGTGCGAGGAACATTTATTTTATTCCTATCAACAGATTAAGGTGATCTCACATGAAAAACACGGTACGTTTTGAAGCTTATTAGTTATTACATCTATTAGACATCAGTTTGTTTAGATTTGTTAATCTTGAATATCTTGTTGATTGTATTTAATCATTTAATTGGTGACCATTGAATTAATGGTCAAGATGAGAGTGATTACGTAGTTGAAATTGGACGTGATTTTCGAGTCAAACCGCAACTATTTTTTTTTGTATACCCCTACCCATGGTACAAAAGAAGGCCATCAAACAACCGCAACCACTTTTTATTTTACATAATTACATCTAATCACTTTTAGTTATCTAACAATTATCTGAAAGTTGTTTGCATAAACAATTTGGTCTTCTACATGAAAGAAAGAAAAAAAAAAAAAAAAAAAAAACTGACCCGCGACCCGACCCGTGACCCGCGACCCGTTGAACCCGTGACCCGTTTGACCCGTGACCCGTTTGACCCGTGACACAAACGGGTCGGGTTCGGGTGGGTTTTTACCCACAAAATTTTAGACGGGTCGGGTCGGGTTTGACCCGAAACCCGCGGGTTTCGACCCGTGAACACCCCTAGTGAATAGTGTACAGCCCAACAGATAAAGAAGATAGCCTCTTGCTGCACACTCTACCTCCTCAACTGACGATGCAGGAGTCACATCGCCACACACCCGTCGGATCCACCCCATCCTCACTACCCCACCCCGTGCCAGGTTCAACTCTGTTGTCACAGATGCCTTATCCACACCCAGTCCTAACTCGAGTAAATCTACTTGCTCAGTAAATCCCATACTAGTAGATACGTGGACAGGAAGTCCAGTGACTGGGATGCCGAGTAGAGAACTCACATCATCTAATGTGATCGTCATCTCCCCAAACGGCATGTGGAAGGTATTGGTCTCGGGCTGCCATCTCTCTGCAAAGCTCGAGACCAAGGGGCAGGAGATATATCGGTAGCTGAAATGCCTCAGGTCTGCTAATCCAGACTCTTCTATGATAGCGCGAAAGAGAGGCACCTCAAGATCAAGACGATCTCCAGGGAGAGGTATGTACCAGTCCTTCAGCTGGCGTCAATGACTGATACATTTGAGCGGGCCACGTTCCTGCACATTACAAGTATAGTATAAATCTTCATTAACATCTGGTATTATATAAAGAATTACTTAAAATATATAAAGAATTAACGTGTACCTCCCCGTCCCATATGGATATGGCCACGTGAGTCCTAACACTCACAAGGATGGACTCGTCGGCCGGACCGCCGGGAATAGGGCCATCCCTTGCTGCCGCTGCGTGAGGACTGGATGGCTGTGCCTGATCCTCTGAGGAATCATCCTCCCCTGCTGGCGCCATAGGAGTACTAGACGGCTGGGGAGGACTAGACGGCCCTGCCTCATCCTCTGAAGAGCTCTCAGGCAGTGGATCCTGCCGTAATTTGCATCTTCGTTCAGACGCCGTTGGCCATTGACGGCCGGCGGTCGAAGTAGTAGCATGCACACCTCGGCGAGGAGGTCTAGTAATGCCAACCTTCACCCGCACTCTGGATGGATCGCTAGAAGTACTACCACATCCACCTGTAGGATGTGAGATGCCACCAATACGGTGAGCTGGTCTCCTTGGCATAGCTGTCAATCTGGATTTAAAATAAAAATCAGTAGGAAAAAAAGCATTCTAGGAAGAAATCATTTTTTCTTGTACTGCTTGGTTCAATTGTATCATGCAAAATCGTTTTGCACGTCACAATTATTCCGTGCAACAATTTTATGCACGGTATATGTTTGCCGTGCATATTTGTTGTGCACGGTTTACATGTTCCGTGCAAAACATTTTAGCACGGAAGATTTTATCGTGCAAAAAATCTATACACGGTAAACATTTACCGTGCAATAAATTCATGCACGGTTCTGCATTGCCGAGCAGATCGCGAAAAATGCCACGAGTTTTGGCAAAGTGAACAGGGATTCAGCACTTCGAATGCACATGAATTAGCTCTCAATAAACTTATCTATTCTCTAACAAAGAAATTACGACCTAAAAGGATTGTAAAAATGATAAACCTATGAACAAGAAGAAAAGGAAAAAGAAGAATAAGACCTCACTTGAGCGTCCTGTGAAGAAGAAGAAGCGATGTGCACTCCTGCTCTTTGGAGGGAGAACGACCAAAAAGAGGGAAGGCCAGAGGAGGAGAAGTTGGTGCCTTTGCTCGATTTTTTTCAAAAATCGTCGACGAGGAAACTGTAGAGGAGGAGAACGACCTGGGCTTCTTGCGTGGGTAGTTTGGGGAATATTGTGGGTGGGCTCAGCAAAACGATTTTAAGAAAATAAAAGAGGGTGGTGAGTTCAGCAAGTGGGTGTATACAGCAATAGTAGTGGGTGCATATAGAATCTCCATGGAGAATGAGAGAGAGAGAGAGAGAGTGGGCCTCTCTCTAGCCCCTTCACTCATTTTGAGGCCAACAAATAACTAAGATATGCCTCCAATACCCAAAAAAATGAAAGATTGACAGAGATATAAAGGGAGAGAGAAAGAGAAGGAAGGGAGAGAGAAAGAGAATGAAGCATACCTTGAGTGAGAAGAGAGCAAGAGAAAAGAGAGTGAGCGATTGGGCATGGAGGAAGAGCGTGAGGGAGTAAGTGATGGTGAGAACGAGAGGGAGGAAGGGGAGTGTTCAGAGAACTTAGAGTGAGCGAGTAAGGTTATTGTGGTTTAGGAAATACGGGGTGTGTAGAAAGTAATTTTGATAATCTTCTGAATCAGTGTGTGAAAAGAAAGATAGTGTGTGCATTTAGCAACTCTGAAGATAAAAGAGGAAGGGGATTATCTGATATTGCCGATGGAGAGATCGAGAGTAGCATTTCTTAGGGGTCGTTTGTCTACGCACATTTACATATGTAAATTGAGAATATGTGTAACACTTACGCATCAGTCATGTTTGTGTACAATTATTTACGCATCTTGTGTGTAAATGAGATGTGTAAATGGTGTGAAAATGCACTCATTTTCACACAAAAATTTGAACACCTATTGAGATGGGAAAATAAAGAATACCAAAATGGGTGGTTTCGAGACCTCCCAAATGCATGAAAAAAAAAAGGAAGTTTAGAGTCGACAACTCTCATAAAACCACCGATAGTGCGTCTTTCTCCTCCTTGCGTCAAAAACCAATACTGCATCTTTCTCCCCACCCTGCATCTCTCTCCTTGCGTGGCTGCATCTCTCTCCCTGCGTGGTCACCCAAGCTTCTCGTCTTCTTCGTGTGAAGGTAATACAACTGTCTGCTAATGAACAAATGGGTTTATAAGCATTTCTTCTAACATGAGAACCATCATGATCTTAGCACAAATACTGTTTCTTTATCAATATTTCTGACAGGGCATCATGATCTTGAGCACAAATGGGTTCTTGACTTCATATTAGGATAAATGGGGTAGTAATCGAATACCACGAATCCTTCCATTCGTATACGCTTTGTAACGAGAAAGAACAAGTTGTGTATGCCTTCAGGTTTATACAAGTTGTTGTACTGAGAGATCATCCCACAGAGAGCAATGCGACCCTGGACTCTCATGTTCAAGACAACTGCATCGAGCATTGAGCCACCAACATTATCGAAGTAGATGTCGATGCCTTCTGGAAAATACCTGACAACAGTGCAGGATGCCATAAAACAAAATGCTAAGTAGAATACATGATAGATTGATATTGCAATTACAAAGTAATAGTAGTGATTTGTCAAATGCAGATATATACCTTTTTGTAGCTGCATTCAAGTCCTGTTCTTCTTTATAGTTGAAAGTATCATTGAACCCAAGTTTATTTTTCAATAGATCAACCTGAATGATTGTGGCATCAATGATTTTTTTAATCAGTAAAAACATTTAGCTGAATCTCATCAATGTATATTATATTTGGGTATATATTTTCTTTTATTGTAATGGTGCTTTTGTTTGAGATCTTAATGGCCAACATATATGTTTTACACTGTATGATGGTTCGTTGATTCAAGTATGATGGTTTGATGTATTCTACATTTGTTTGTAAAAAATCATGTGTTTCATTTATTCAAGTATGATGATTTGATGTGTTCCTTTTCGGTTTTTCTAACATGTAGTCCTCTAAGGTCCACTGTTTTGCTGAATCCAGTTTATTACAATGTTCACTACCCATCACAAATTGAGGAACGCATGTTGCCTTTTAAGTGTTTGATGAAATTCCTGTTAGAAGAAATTAAAGAGTAGTTATATTTAGAAGAACTGGATGTGAGCTGAAAGTTTAATTACTCATCATTTCACTTCTTTCATAATTGGAGTGATGATTTCATACTTCAACAAACAAGTGTAGACCCAGTTGATTTCTTAAGTTGGGCCACCTAATGAAAGGCTTGGATGGGTATGTACATGCCAATGAGCATGTGTAAGTAATGAAAGACTTGGATGGGTATGTAGACCCTGTACTCTCATGTTCTAGTATCATGTGTATAGGGCTTTCTAACACCTTTCACATTTACCTTGTTATATGATATATAATGGAGAGGTACTGAAATTTGAAATGATTGAAGATGCTAGCATTTTAGCATTTAGCTGACTCATTCTAATGGCAAGCTGTAGCATTTAGATATTTGATTTTGCTTCCATTTCAGAAGCCGCTGGCAACATTCATCAGAATGTTTGATTCATTGGTTACCTTGACATGCAAGAAGATAGAAGGGATGAATGGATTGATATGGTTTGGGCGGACATTTTGTTGAAAAGATGATAGTGCCACAAGTTATTTGACTTGATACATTGGGCTTACAGAAATGGTTGTTTTGGTGTATGAGGCATGGACTGTTATTTCTGACTGTAGCTTGGGATGGTGTGCTCCCTCTTTCTTCACTCATTACTTGTGTCTGCATGTCTAGTAGGAGACTGTAATAGTGCTCTAATGCTTCCCTTAACACACAGTAGAGACTCCATGGTTTATGAAAGGGACCATTCCATTTGATGGTCGTCATATTGAGTATGAGTGGTGCCCAAAAGTTATCAAATCTCAGACATCCAAACCACTCAAATCATTATACTTCTCTTGGACTGTTGTACCAGATTTTTCTTTAGAGCATGTATGTCATTTTTCCTATGTTATACATTTGGAAGTACCATTGATCTTGGGGTGGGGAGTGAAGGATCAATGAGAAAGGTTCTCTCGCCTTTTGCACTTTGGGGATTGAAATGATTTGATACACCATCACATAGAATGAAATTTAACACTTCTTTTTACCAAGATTAGGTGGTGATGGGAGGTGGACCCCTATTGGTTTTGGCTCAATAGTTTGGTAGGTCTGCCTGCCGTCTCATCATATTGTATGACAAGAACATTTACTTGCTACAATCTGTCAATATGAAGGTCACTGGGTCATTTTGCTCTTGCTTTTCAGATGGATCACTTTGATGATGCACTATTTATTTAGTCAATCTGCTCAGTCTAGCACCCATTGGCACCAAATCGTCCATTGTTCTGAAACTCTCTATTTATAAACAATGCAAAAATTAGATTGAAGGTTAGGATTATAGTTAGGTTCTTTAGTTGAGAGAAACAATATACATACACATTGCAGTTGCCTGTTACTAAGTCAAGTGAAGATTTACAATATGGGATTCCTGTGTGAAACTTTTTTCTCTGTGAGACACTTGGGTGTGACCCAACTTCCTGGAGGTGGATGTGAAGCCTGTTCTCTTCCTATATCATCTTGCCTCCTTCATCCTTATCTCCAATATTTCTTCATTGCTACTGTTTGCACTTTCACTATTGCTGCTATCTCAAGAAAATGATGTGTTAATCTCCAATCGACCGTGATTGGATTTTGGAGGAATTAAGTGATGATATCTAGTAGTGTTATGTTGGACCAAGTGTGACGTTTTTTTTACTATAGTAGTTTTATTGCATTTTGGATGGTATTTAATATTGTAGTGTTATGTTGGTCCAAGTATGACTTCTCTATTTAATTTTATTAAATTTTGGCACTCTTTTATATTTTATTGTTATATTTGTATTATTTGACTTTTATTTCTTATACAAGTGTTGCTTGTGCTATTCTTTTAGATGGACAATGTTGATTTATAATGTGACAATAATGTTTCTATGAATGGGCTAAAATAGTTACTCACTTTTTTACGTGTGAATTGATTATGAAGCAGTATAAAGTAATGGACATAAAGAAGAAGATCGTTTTTTTTTTGTGGTTGGTAGCACTATCAACGGTCGTCCATATGCTTGTAGACCATCATTGTAAACAGAAGAGGGTCAAAAGGAGGAGAGTTCATAATTCAGCTTTAACTGGCCATGACTTCACACAGTTCTCATTCATGGTCATGAGCGTTTAACATATGATTTACTTGGAATGCATCAGTAAATAGAAGAGCAAGTGCAGCGCAAATGATGCAGTGAATTCAGTTAAATGAGTACTAGATGCAATGAATCTTCTTTTTCATGAGTGGACATACTATCATTTTTTGAAATGAAATCTGAAATATATATTTTGTGAAGATGGAGTTCTTCTATTTTGAAATATTTATTTTGTAAGGTAGAGTACCAAACATGGTATAATACATTTTGTGAAGTTCATCATTCATAGAAATTTATATTTTTGAGAAGTATATTTCATGTTGAAAGACATATTTCTTTTGAAGGATTTAAAATGCAGATGAAAACTATGATATAAAATGGGCCTTTTTGTCTCTCGTTCATATTATTATAGTAGGGTTTAATTTAATGATTAATAACTATCGTTTACAAGATCATCTAATAAATTTACACATGTCCATGAAACAAACATGGTAAAATGAATCACATGTGTAAATGGTGTGAAAATGATGTTATTAGACAAACGTTGTCAAAATAAACGCATGTGTAAACCTTACATACTTAAAATTTGAACATTCATTAGTTACATGTGGAAATTATATTTACATATCCCATGCGTAAAAGACAAACGACCCCTTAACGATGGCGAAGGATGTTGGCTACGTGGTCTTGCGATAGCAGTGTGGTCGATGGAGTTGCTGCCACGTTGTTTCGGTGATGTTGTTGGTGCTGCTGGTGTGTGACCGAGGTGCATTGGACTGACGGTCGGTCGCGTTCGCAGTTGCCTGCAGGTACCTCCTCAACTCAAATCCCTTTCTTCTTCTTCTTTCTACCTTGTTATTATTATTATTTTGTTTGCTGGGCTTGGCAATGGAATGCCAAACGGAGGTTGAAGTGGGCAGAGGGGAGAGTTTGGAGATCGACTGGGTTCGGTTGGTATTAGGTGGCGGAGTCGGTGATTTGGGTTTCAGGGTTTTCGGTGAAGGGGCTTTAGGGTTCTGAGATTTGAGGATTTCAGTTGACGATGGTTGTGTGTGGGTCTGATTTTATCAGGAGTGCGGGAATGGGTTCTAGTGTCCGGAACGAATCCTCTGATAAGTACATGTAAACTGCATGTTGATGTAATTTCTATTGTCTGTTTGTATAAATCCCAAACCTTAAATCATCATAATTGAAGCTTTATCCTGTCTATCTGGGGTGAACTCTGCGATTCAAAATGAAATGGATGTTTATGCCAAACTTCACATGTCAGATGTGGAAAATAATAACCATGGTACCATTGATTTTGCTTTTGCTGTTTTTTAAACAAATAGTGGCATGACTTACTATCCTTTCAGGATTCTCTCTTTGTATTCAGGATATCTAACAGGCTCTCAGATCATGGTTTTTCTGAACCAATGAAAATTAGTATTTAGATTGTATTCTGGATTTTACATATTGTAATGCAAATGTGATATACATTATGAGGATTTGTAATTTAAAGTGATGGATATGTTTGTGTTCTGTAAACATGTAGCACAAAGTACATGGTCCAGATGATTCAAAAAATGGTCATTCATTTGGTGGGCATCATATTATAAAAATAAGGTCAATGATAGAAAAACTCAATCTGATTGCTGCTGATTGGAAGATTTAGAATCACCCAATCATTATTATTCTTGACTTTGCCCTGTTTATTGGTCTTTTCTTTCTGATACTCCAGATCAGTCGAGTGTAAGTGGATCTGTGAAGGATTGTCTTATGAATTCCTCGATTATGACCTTTCAAATCTCTTTAGTGTTCAACTAACAACTGACCTGCATTTTAATTCTGAATCGTTTTTATTCTTGTTTAATTACATATTGTTTTTTCTGTTTCATCCTTTCAGGTTATTCAATGGGAACTTATCACCATATTCAAGTTCATATATATTTGATGCTTGTCATTCATTCCATTATACCTCTAGTTGCTAATAGTAGTTATGCTGATATTCCTTCATACTCAAATAAGGTTAGTTTACCACTGCTTTTTTATATTTTATTTCTAAGGAATAAGGCTGTGTTTCTGGAATTCTAGATATCTAATATGTACAGCAATTTCTTCATATTCGCAGGTTTCTTCATTCTCAAATAAGATTAGTGTAGTACAGTGCCTGCTTTCATTCTGTAGGAACCATATTGACATTGAATTTTTGGGTATTAATTGGTAACTTGTGCTCAAATGTTTGGGTGTTTTGTTGGGGATACAATCCATAAACTCTCTCTCTCTCTCTCTCTCTCTCTCTCCTCTCCTCTCTCTCTCTCTCTCTCTCTCTCTCTCTCACATGTGTGTATATAAAGACTCACACGAGTTTGATCTATGAAGTACCCATGAGCACCTCCTATCTGGGGTCCACGTATGATCATTCTAACCCAATTACACTCGCCTTCCAACAGTGTTTATCACTCAGCTTTTTTTGACACACTGATTTGTATTCGCCATTGAAGTGAACTTAAACACTAATTTAATTTGGAAAACAGTTAAACTTTGAGGTATTTAAATTAAGCATTAAGATGAATCAAGTGGAAATTTAAAACAAACAAGAATGCTTGCCTCTAGATGACGATGAAGCCTTGAGTGTGCTCTTGATGCTTGAAACTGGAGCTGCAAGCTTTAGACTCCTTGCTTTGCTCCCTTGGTGTTGAAGATGCTCCGGTGAGTGCTCAACCAAGAGGAATGGGGAGTCTAAATCTCGGGTGAGAAGGTTTTTACTATGTGAGCTAGAGAGGAATATGATACCCTAGAGAAGATGAATTCCACTAATCACACTTAATTAGAGCTTTGAAAGCTCTTGAGTCTTGAATATGCTTATTAGGAGCCAAAGTGTGAGTGGAATTGGATTTTGGGAGCTCTAAGATGTTAACTTAGTGGGCACTTTGTGTTGGAAGAGAGGTCTCAAAATCTCAAAAGTTATTGCTTTTGGAATGAGCTCAAGTATATATAGAAAAGCTTCCAACGGCTAGTCATCGGTTAGCCTACTTCATTTTACAGTTAGCCTCCAAGCACCAATGGTTAGTTTGACCAATTCCTAATGGCTAGTTTGATAGGAAAATTTGAACTGCGGTTGGCTGGCGGTTAACCCCTAGCTGACCACTATGTCACCGACTTCAAAAGACCGAAAAATGTCAGGTTCTGGACAATGATCCGCTGGTTGACCTACCTACATGGCGGTGACTAGGCGGTTAGCCGAAATACAATATCGGTCGACCGCAAGGTGACCGCTGTTCAAAAACTTGCAAAATGCAAGCTACTGAAAAGTAACTGCGGTCAATCTCTGGTGGGAACTTGGGTAGCCGTCAAAGGAATTCGGTTAAGCGACTTTCCTACAACAGAACAACACAACTGCTCATTTTTGGCCAAATTCACCCTAATGGTTTTCCTATTTGGTTCAAGGGTTCTAAAGGCCTTTTCTAGGTTTGCCTATGGTCCATTTTACCTGAATAGGTTTGCACATTTGGAATCTTTGACTTGATAAATTGCATGCCGATCCAAAACTTGATCTCCCATCTTTGAACTTGATCTTCCATTCTGGCACTTCTAGAGGCAAGGTCTTGGACTTGACGCGGAATTGACAGCACAAGGATAGTGCAAATATGACTAAGGCATTAACAATCATGGTTTAAAAAATCTGCCGAGTCCGAGTCGAGTCCATAGTGACTCGGACTCGGTTCAGAAGTCATTTTGAACTTGAAGTAAATCCTGAAAAAAATAAAACAAAAGGGGCCTTTGATAAAAAGTTTCTTTAAATAGAGTGGAGAAGGGGAGAGAAACAATTATAAAAGTGAAAAAGGAGAAGACTTGGCAGTTTTGGGGGGAAAAGAGAGGAGAGAGAAAGGCAGCCGGTGGAGATGGGAGGACTGGAAGAGAGAGAAGACAGCTGTTGATGTGCTGTTGTTCTGTTCTGCCTGCTGTAGCTGCTGTTGGCTGCTGCTGCCCTTGCTTTTTGGCCTTTTGCTACTGCCTGCTGCTCACTGACTATTGCTGTCAGCTTTTTGCTCACTAGCAGGCTGTTACCACCTGCAACACTACTGCTTTGTTGACTGTTGGTACACAAATTTTTTTTTTCTTTTTTTCTGCTTCAAACCTTTATTAGACCCATACTGCAGCAGCATCAACTTCTTCTTCCTCTTCTTCCTCTTCTTCCTCTTTTATTTCTTTTTTTAGCATTGCAAAGGAACTCGGCCGAGTCCCATTGTCGGGCGAGTTGACTCGGACTCGGCCCTAGGCGAGTCACGTCCCGAGTCCGTTCTTTTAAACCGTGCTAACTATATATGCTTCTTGAATGGTTATGCAGAAATGCATGTTCCCCTGTGTTTCCGATCCTAAACTATAACGAACTTTATAATCTTTATCTCTTCCCTTTAAACCACATAAATATTCCAGTTCTTGATATTGATGGGTGTACCCATCCATTGTTAAATTTTCTTGTTTTAAATTGAGGAATTGCTCTAAGTATTGACTTTTCTTATAATACTAGTCTTTATATGTCCTTTTGTATTCTTTGCTTCGCATTCGGATCTTCAAGAATGAACTGACCTGATGTGTAGATCTTGTTGTCAGGAGTATGCAGGCGAAGGTGGATCGTCAATCGGAGTTAAGATTGGCAAGATATTAGCAACTGAAGATTAACGTCTAATAATGGGACACAATTAGTTTGACCCGGGCCCATGCTTGATGCAACACTTTCATGAAATGGGCTGGATGGGTTACACCTCAGGTTGAGCCTAGCAGGCTTGATTTGTAAGTAAGGGTGGGAAAACTCCCCCTCATCACTTGTTTGGCAGGGGCATGTGATTGTTATTGCTGCACGTCCTCCGAGGGCCTGTTTGGGGGCTTTACTTGTAGAGTTGAATGGAGTGAAGGTTATTTTGAAGAAATAATAAAATATAAGTGGGTTATGATGATATTTGTTTTTAGTTGTTTGTGATGAAATCTTTTTTACTTTTTTATTGAAAAGTGGAGTTTTTTTGTCTTTTAGTGGTTACTTTTTGACTTTTTTTTTAGAAATATGGTGGGAACTTCGAGATAAAGTGCTTTTGGTGGGATTTTTTTTTGGGGAAATGGGGCTTTACCTTACTTTTAACTCTACAAGTAGAATTGCCAAACAAGCCCAGGGTAGTGCCAGCTTCCTGCTGGTGAAAAAGGTGATGATTTGCAACATCAGGGGGATCAACTTTTGAGAGATCAGGAAGAATGAAGACTCAACTTCTTATTTTAGCTTTTGTGGCTCTTTTGGCTTTCTTGGGCTCAATGCACACTGTATTTTGGTTTCAATCTAGATCAGTCAACAGACTGATCCCCTTGTATTTCCTTCTGGTTTAATAAATTCCCTTTTGAGCAAAAAACAAAAAAAAAAAGGTGCTGCAGCAAGCAGCTACTCTCATCAGCATGGCTTGGCTCCGCTCTTCCCCCACTCCTTTTCTTTCTTTCTTTATTTCCTTTTGTTTTCCTCGGGGTTAGTGCCTAGAGAGGAAGAAAAGGGATGAAACGACATTCGCCCTCACTCTACTATGTATTTGAAGACCAAGAGGGAGAAACCGTCTTTACCTTCTCTTTCTTCCTTGCAGCCAAAGAGAACGAAGGGCCTATGCCCTTTTTCTTCTTCTTGTTCTCTTCGGAATAAGAAGCCACTCTTTTTTACCGATGAAGGAAAACGTGGCTTCACGATGACAACATGGCAACGATGGATCTGATTGCAAGGGAGGGAAAAGGAGATGTGAAGGCGGCGATTTCTTTCCTTTCAACCAAGTGCATCTTCCCATCTCTGCTCCTTTTTTTCCCTTTGCTTTTGCCTTAATTCTTCTTCTTTCGACTTTTTTCCCTGTCTCTTCTTTGTTTGAGACTAACCCCTTCTTTATTCTTCTTTTTTGCACTTCCTCCTCCTCCTTCAGTCACTTCGGCTATAGGACTGAATGAAGTTATTCTTATTATTATTTTGGATAGTTTGGTAATGAGAGGGTTTGAGGCTTTGGGGAACAATGGAGTGGGTGGTGGGCATTGAGATGGGGAGGTGGGCCGATGGGTTCGGTTTGGTGGGATTGAAATGGTGTAGGCTTTAAGCGATTCGGCTGGGCTTGGTGATGGATTAGGTTGAGGCTTCGGTTAGTTTAAGGGTTGGGAGAGAGGTGTATGGAACCTATGGGTTTATAGGGTTTGAAGAGTTTAAGGGGTTTGAATCGGTGGGATGGGGTTAGGGTTTTGAGAGTTTTGGGGGTTTTCAGGGGTATAGATGGGCTTTGGATTGTTGTCAAACGAAACAAAATTGAATCAATTTAATTACCTAACGAAGCCGATCTGAAGAGGATCGTTTGGTCTGATACCAACCAATTGACGCATCCTCGGGTCTGGGAATGAATGTGGGACAAACTCCACGAGGGGGTTTGTCGAATCCTAGATGGATTCCAAGCGAGGACCAACTCTACAATGGGGTTGGCTGAATCCCGCACGGGATTCAACACATGCGAGCACTTTTCAATCGAAGAGAAGCACAACCATATGGAAACCAAACATATTTTTATTGATTAATGAACGCTGCTTCTCCTAATGGAGGGATTACATATTTATAGGAAGGGTTGAACATTCCCTTTCCCAGTAGCACTCTACTATGCCAAACATTAGAGGAAATTAAATCATTAGAAACTTGCTAAAAATTAGGGGTGTTCATGGGTCGGGCTAAGGCATATCCAGGCCCGGTCCAAGCCCGACACGGGCCGTAAGAGTTATGCCCGGGCCCCCCCATTTAATGAATCGGGCTGGGCTGAACCGGGCTTTTCATCACTTTTGTGGGCATTAGAGCACTAATTAAATTATGCACTTTTTACACAAGCCGGACCACGCTATGGGCTTTCCATCACTTAATCCAAGCCCGGCCCAAAGTGGACTAGGCCCGGCCCATGAGCACCCCTACTAAAAATCATTTGAACGCTCCTAAATAATTTAAGGAAACTAAATCATTAAAAACAAATCAAATCCAAATCAATCTAAATTTCTAATTTAAAGACCTCTAAATAAATCAAAACTTCTTAATTAAGATTCCTAATCAACTTAAATTTCCACAGTAAATTGGTTGGACCCTTTGGACCTGTGGGCTAGACCCTGTGAGCTTGGTCAACCCATGGATCATGGGTCTGGCCTGCATCAATGCCAAGAACACTAGGGGTCAGCAGAAGATTTGCATGCTTTAAAAATGACTCGTTCCAACCTTTTTTTTTAATGCCATAGACATATTTTACTCTGGGATCATTTTCATAATTGAAGGCCACTGATGCTAAGCTATTGTACGACCATGTTAACAACTGATAAAAGCAGTGAAGACTAAATTACAAGCTTAATTCATAAGTTGCTGAGAAGCTTTAGGATCGGGATCAGCCCAACCATTCCAATGACAGGTGTGCAAGGAGATCAAGGTCATTCATGAAAATGAAGGCACTTCGAGGTCGACTTCTTACCAACCAGTAGAGGTTGCCAACATCAGTATGATTGTGTCATACATTTAGCCAAAGTAGGACATGACCAAGTTTGAAAAAATCAAAGCAAGCAGAGAAAAAGAGTTGGACTTTGGGCTTGGACAGTGCATGGCCTGGTTGGATCTGGCACTATAAGTCTTAGTTCTATTTGGTTTTTGCTCATTCAATCAAGTTTCTCATAAGCAAGAGGGGTATGTAAGATTTTATTATTATGTATTGGTGGACAATATTAAAACATTAATGGCCATATCCAATGGCTTATAGGAGTTGTAGGGCATTGTTTTATGTTAAACACTATATTTACTTAATGATAGGGCTGCATGAACCACCCAATGCTTGTGATGCTCTCCATATTGACGTGAACTTGAAAAATTCTTTGGTTTTTATCTTCTAAGCATAGTTTCTTTGAATACTGGGAGTGTGAAAATCTGCGTTATAGGTTATTTATACTTCTCTCTTGATTCCTTTCTTTTATTGTTTGTGAAATTTTTGATTAATAGGAGGTCTGACCTGGGAGCCAGGCCTAGTGTCAGATTGCATTGCTAGGGTAGTTATATCTTAATTTGATCATATTTTCTGTTAAATATTGTATCTCACATGTCACACCTACCTTTAATTTCATTTATGTTTGAAGTTGCCATATGGCTCCTTGGCATTTTGAGAAATGGGGAGCAAAATCATCAACTTTTTGATAGCAAGGAGCCAAACATGGCAAAAGTTTTTTTTTTCTTTTTGTTTCCTATTTTCGTATTTTATTCATGCGGACTGGTGTAACTCAGCGTTTGATTATCAGGAAAGCAGAAAGCAGAATATCTTTGGTTGTTGGCCATGCTTCCGGAAACATGTTCTCAAATATTACTATGACAAACGTGATATCTTGCCTGAGTCTGATTCTCAAGGTGTTTTAGAGCAGGAAGTGCCTTCACTTGACTCCTGTAATGGACTGGCACATAATCTGATTTCCATTCCAAGGCTCTCTGTCCTGCGAAGGCATTTGATCGGTGAAGGTTCTCATCGTCGTTTGCATTCCTCCATGAGATTTGATTTTCCATCAGATGCTGATTCCATACTTTCCTTATCCTCATGTGAGGCAGTAATCATTGAAAGACTGCCACTGGGGGTCTTTGCAGACCCATTCGAGTTGCAGCATCTTGTTCAGCGTGGTGGTAAGCAGTCCATTTTACTTTTCTAACGTGTTTTTTCATTAGCTCTGTTTTTATCTTTATGTGGGATTGTCGTATGCAGTGTTTGCTGATGCTGCTGTTTTTGGAGACACAAATCTGGAGTTGCCTTCAGCTCTTTCCAATTGGTCTGCTGTTGAAATTCATATGGGTATTCACGATCTCATATCAAGTCACCACAAAGGAGTTGAAATTTCTTTAGAGCTGCCACTACATGCACGATATCCGGTGAGTTCCTTGAAGTCTCGATAAGTACATCAAATGAAAGAATCATAACGTTGACCGGTGAGTTCTTTGAAGTCTCGATAAGTACATCAAATGAAAGAATCATAACCTTGAGCTTGAAGAAATCGGTTGTAGACATGCATCCTGAATCAACCTGAAATACCTCTTAACTTTTCATCTAAAAATTGAATTCCATGGATTCTCTCTGATCGGTGGATGAAATTACAAGTGCTTTTTTGAATGGTGATTCCTAGCTGAAACTAAATAATTAACTTCTCAGGATTGATCGGCTAAAAGTAATAGGAGACGATGTAGCTTTTCTTCAAGAAATACCACCTTCTATGCATCATTTGTTTTGAATGGTTAGTATGCATCATTTTGGAAAAAAATATATAGTACTTGAAATGAAAAATGACCATATATATCTGGATGCACCTTCCTTTCATGATGTGCTTGGTGGGGCTAGCATTTCTTAGTGGCCAACTGTTGGGACTCACACTCCCTGTCTGATAACTGGCAAACTCTCAGCAGGGATACGAGTATATGGGACTGAATGTTCTGGCAATATAAAAAGGTGAATTCTATATTGCACATCTTGAAAGGGATAAATGTAATTACTTCTCACTTAAATTATATGAAAGTAAATTTGTTCAATCTATGATGCCCTGGTACGGCATGCATGTTAAAATGTAAAGAGCAAAATGAGAGGAAGAAGTTTGGAGGAAAAGTGGATACCTCAAAGGAGGATCGACCAACCATTTATAAACAATTTACCCTAATTACATGCTAGTAATCAGTAGTAATTACAATCTAATTACAATCAAGAATTAAGGAATAAAGAATATCTAAAGAATATCCTATCTCTATACATAGAATAAAATCAATGAAACAGCCTGTATAAGGCTTATCCTAGACCCACACGTGGGATATTTTACATGGGTTAAAAACTTGATTGGGCTGGGCCTAGGGCCTGTTAGCATAAGTCCATTATCTTCTACACTCCCCCTCAAATTGATGTGGTAAGGCAGAAAACATCAATTTGTTAGTGAGATCATGATGACGCGTTTTGGGGAGGGCTTTTGTGAAGATATCCGCCAACTGGTTAAGAGTAGAGACATGAGGCAAAGTGATCTTCTCCGTAACAACATGCTGACGGATGAAGTGGCAATCAATCTCAATGTGCTTCGTTCTTTCATGAAAGACCGGATTGTTTGCAATTCTCGTAGCACTGGTGTTGTCCCCATGAAGAGGTGTAGATCTACCAATGATGACACCGAATTCACAGAGAAGACGGCGTAGCCAGATGATTTCAGCACTCGCAGATGACATGGCCCGATATTCAGCCTCAGCAGAAGATTTAGAGACAGTGGTTTGCTTCTTACATTTCCACGAAATCAAGGAGTCCCCAAGAAACATACACCAGCCAGTGGTAGAGCGCCGAGAATCTGGGCAACCAGCCCAGTCAGCATCCGAATAAGCTGATAAGTGCAGAGAAGCGCCCGAAGAGTAGAAGAGACCATGGTTAAGGGTGCCTTTGACATAGCGGAGTATGCGCAAGGCAGCAGCAAGGTGAGGTTTGTGAGGATTGCTCACAAACTGGCTAATCGTATGAACGGCATGAGAAATATCTGGTCGGGTCATAGTTAAGTAGAGTAAACTACCTACTATTCGCCGAAAAACAGAAGGATCATCTAGGGGCTGGCCATCATCCCTACGGATCTTGCTGTTCAATTCCATAGGAGTATCAAAAGTGTGAGCATCATCAAGTTGTGCCGAAGTGATTAAATCTTTAGCATATTTCCGCTGATGAATCCGAATGCCAGATTTGCTACGTATGAACTCCAGCCCTAGAAAGTAGGTGAGAGGACCAAGATCCTTCATTCTGAAGTGGCGAGTGAGATGACGTTTGAGATCCGTAATACCGGCACTATCATTGCCACTGATAATCATATCATCAACATAGACTAAGAGAAATGTGTAGCCTTTTGATGTCCATCGGAGGAAGAGGGAACTATCAGAGTGACTCTGGCGAAATCCAGCTTGAAGGATAGCGGCCCGAAATTTATCAAACCAAGCCCTGGGAGCCTGCTTAAGTCCATAAAGAGCTTTCCTCAATTTACAAACATGGTGTGGAGGACAAGCATAACCCGGAGGTGGTTTTAAATAAACAGTTTCATGTAAGTCGCCATGAAGAAAGGCGTTTTTTGACATTCATTTGCCATAGGGGCCAGTTACGGGCTGCAGCTACACGAAGGAGGGTGCGAACAGTGGTCATTTTAGCCACTGGTGCAAATGTCTCCTCATAGTCAATGCCATACTCCTGCTTGTAACCCTGTGCCACCAATCTGGCTTTGTAGCGGTCAAGACTCCCATCAGAGTTAACCTTTATAGAGTAGATCCATTTACTGCCAATCACAGAGGTGCGTTCAGGAGTCGGTACCAAGTCCCATGTGTTGTTTGCTTCAAGAGCAAGCAACTCCTCAGTCATAGCATCCTGCCAATATGCAATCTTCGAAGCCTGTGAATAAGAGGTGGGAATAGGAGCACTATCCAAAGAAGTGAAAAGAGCAGGAAAGCCATATCTGTCAGGAGCAACAGAAGGACGACTAGAGCGTCGCAAGGGTATAACACTATCGGTGGAGGAAGTATTAATACCTGAGGGTGTAGGAGGCAGTATTGGGAGATGATCAGGAGAAGGAGGCCCCACAGGAGGAACCTTGTTACGCCGGACATAGACCTTGGTAATAGGTGGTGGTGGAGAAGTAGTTGCAGGAAATTGTGGCAGATAAGAGACAGCAACAGGATGTGTATCCAAACGCAAAGAGAAGAAAGGAATGTGTTCTAAGAAGATTACATTACGAGATATTCGCATGCGTTTCTCAGATTGGTCATAGCATAGAAATCCCTTGTGTTCAGTACTGTACCCTAGAAAGAGACATTTGGCAGCTTGAGGTGACAGCTTAGTGCGTTCTGTAGGTGGAAGATGGACAAAGCATAAACAACCAAAAACACGCAAGTGAGAATATGAAGGAGTATTACCAAAGAGAGCTTCATATGGAGTAGTCTTTCCTAGAACGGAGCTAGGATGACGATTGAGGAGATATACAGCAGTCTGTGCAGCATCACACCAAAAGGTGGGAGGAACTAAAGATGCAAGGAGGAGAGAACGAACAGTTTCAAGAATATGTCTGTTCTTCCTCTCCGCAACACCATTTTGCTGTGGAGTATGTGGGCAAGATTTTTGGTGAAGAATTCCTTAATCAGAAAGGAAGGCAGAAAATTCATGGGACATGTATTCTCCACCAGAGTCAGACCTAAGAGTTTTTATTTCTTTCTGAAATTGAGTTTGAACCATTTTGTAAAACTTTTGGAAGAAAGAAAAAACTTCAGATTTGACGCGCATGAAATAAATCCAAGTGAAACGAGAATGATCATCAATGAATGTCACATAATACTTAAAGCCTGTCCGACTCAAGGTGGGTGCAATTCCCCAAACATCAGTGTGAATAATATCGAAAGATGATAACGCACGAGAACTATGAATAGGAAAAGGCAAGATATGACTCTTACTCAAACAACACGTTTCACACTTAGATTGAAGGAAAGAGGACATCACTTTATTATTAAAAGTGGGTTCTAAAAAACCATTTTTAAATAGGGAAAGTAAATACGCATTGTTCACATGACCAAGACGACTATGCCACACAGTCCACAATTTATCTAACTGAGGAGAAGAAGAAGAAAAGAGAGAATGATGTCCAATGTCCAGCAGAAATAGTCGACCGTGTTTACTCCCTGTTGCGATCACCTTCCCAGTTTGCCGCCCCTGTATGACACAACCAGTGGAAGAAAAGATAATATGGTACCCATCATCAATAAGTTGTCCTACAGAAAGTAAATTGGCTGATAATTTGGGAACAAAGTAGACATTGGGAAGGTGGAGAGACTGGCCAGAGACACCAGATAAAATAATGGTACCAATTCCAGAGATGATTAATTGGTCTCCATTAGCAGTGGTGATTTTTTCTTTTCCAAGGTAAGGGTGAGAGGCTGTAAAGCTACTTTCTACAGAAGTCATGTGGTTCGATGCTCCTGAATCTAGAAACCATGTGGATGGGGTGATGGATGAAGACAGAGATATTGAAGAATGAAAAGCTGGAAATGCTAGAGGAGAGTGAGATTGATACCGATCACCATTAGCATCATAATTGTCCATAGTAGAAAAGAGGCAGGAACAATACTAACAGCAAGGGACAGCAAATATGTAATAGCAACAAAGACAGCAACAGCAGCAGCAAATATGTGGCGGTAGCAAAGAGGGCTAACAGTGGCAGCAGCAACAGTAAGCTTGCAAGCAGCAAATCGAAACAGCAGCAACTATTGAAAACACAGCCAAAAAGTAGCAGAAACAGCAGTAGCAGGTCTAAAAACTCAGTGGTAATACTTGTCAGGTGGATGCTGGTAGCCAGAGGGTGAGGAAGGTGCAAACAGAAGTGCACAGTAGCAGCAACAGAGTACAGGGAAGCCTGACGTCCCTATCGTCAGCAAATGAATCCACACGTGGGCCCCACAGAATGATCGAATCACATATCAGGTTTGATCGCTGTAAAGTGGATCAAATGTACTTCCTTCAGGTCCAAATCTGATGAGATTTGGAAAAAGATCCACAAATCTGGATGGTGATGATGAAATCTGTATTAGAAAACCGTCAGATGAAGAAGATGTTGGAAACTATCTCAAAGGTGATGGAAAAATTCCTGAAAAATCACTATAATTCCCAGAAAAATGAGTCGACCAACATGGGGATAACTGTTAGTGATGTTGTGATCATCGCTGGTGGGCCAGTAGTGAAACAGAAGCAAACAGAGAAGAACCAACGAGAACAGCGTCAAACACGTCAATGCCGGTCACTGTGTCGATTTCCTTATGAGATCTGAATAATTGATCGCAGCCCGATCAGGGGTATGGAATGGAAGAACAAGTTATTTTCGCAACTCCAGGCCAAAGTTTCACTCAAATCGGATCAAAATCCACAAATTTGAACGGCTGTGATGGAAACTGCCGGACAAAACTGAAATATCACAAAATGAGGTGGATATCCTACTTCTGATGATCCAAAAATCTTGAAAAAATCGCCATAAATAAGAGAATAACCAGACGAACAATATAGGCTGCTTCCGCTGCGATGATGATGATGATCAAAGGTGGGCCACCTCTGATCAGGGATGATCAGACACTATCAGAGAGAAGTTTTCACTTCAGGAAGAAGAATGATCAATGATAGAAGACAATAGAAGAGGGATTGATCATAACCATAGCTCTGATACCATGTTAAAATGTAAAGAGCAAAATGAGAGGAAGAAGTTTGGAGGAAAAGTGGATACCTCAAAGGAGGATCGACCAACCATTTATAAACAATTTACCCTAATTACATGCTAGTAATCAGTAGTAATTACAATCTAATTACAATCAAGAATTAAGGAATAAAGAATATCTAAAGAATATCCTATCTCTATACATAGAATAAAATCAATGAAACAGCCTGTATAAGGCTTATCCTAGACCCACACGTGGGATATTTTACATGGGTTAAAAACTTGATTGGGCTGGGCCTAGGGCCTGTTAGCATAAGTCCATTATCTTCTACAATGCATACAGCAGGGACACCATGGATAATGCAGAGAGATGGATTTTACCCATGAAAAGTGAAGTATCAAATACAGTACGACACGATATGTTCCCTATTTTGAAGTATCCAGGTATCATAGGTTAAAAGCTTTTCCTGAGGCTGACAATGTCATGATGTGTCCTGAAGAATACTTGGACTTTACATTATGCACTTAACTGGTTTAAAACAAAACACTAGAACAATGTGATGATTAGATGAAGCAAATGTACTTGGTGAAACAGAGAGCTTTCTATAAATGAAGAATTTGACGAGTTAGAATGTATTATTTCTTTGGAACCATTTCTGAAATCTTGATCATCAAATGAAGAATCCGATGTTTTTAATTTTCTTCTTTTGGTGCCCTTTGCTGAGATCTTTGACTTTTTCTATTTTCAATCAGTGAAGTGCATTTTTTGCAATAATCTTTCTTGGACGTCAATCCCCGCTCCAAAGCTTCTGTTTTTGGCTAATTCGCAATCATGCTTCCATTGCTATCTAATTCATTCTAGTTTTAGTGGTGCTTGTCCTTTTCTTTTCTGTCTCTTTAAAGTTTCGAGGAACACTCACTAACTGTTGAATTATTTATAACTCTGCTAGAGTACGACAATGTATGCGCCTGCACACAATTGCTGTACAGGCGGCATGTGTACCTCAACCCAAAATGTCTGCATTGGGCACCATAGTGTGATTTGCCAGAGCCAAATAATTACACTGAATGGGCATCTTGACGGGTTTCCTATTAATGGATGGTAGTCCAGTATCAAAATTTAGTTTGGACTGGTTAGTGGTTAGTGGGTAGATGTGGTGCCATCCCGGATGATTAAAAAGGGGAGTGCAACACCAAGGGACTGCTGTAACAGCAGTTTGTGATGGTAACTCCTAGAAAAACAGCAAGAAAAGGAAGAAAAGAGAGAGAAAACCACCACCTAAGTGATCTCGCAAGGAAGATGGAGTTTGAAATCGCAATCAAGATCTTTCCACTTTCAAATGTCCAAGAGGACTATTTTTTCTCAAAATATCAGATCAGCCAAAAGCTGGGGCTGCCGGCCGCTTCTTTCTTATTAGTAGAAGCATAATATGGGTTTTAAAACCTAAGTACAATCCTATCCATTTAGCATAAATTACACAAAATAGATATGAAATCCCCACCATTACAATACTTAAAAAGAAAATAAATATAAGAAGAAAATAAGCAAACTGCACATGCGCACACTTGTACACTACCCTATGGGCTGTTCTTTTGGCTGGACGAGCAGGTTTGGGGCCTGTTCTGGTTTGTTAAAAGGCCCACAGGGCCAGGTGCATGTGAGGGTTGAGTTTGGGTCCCATTTGGGTCCTTAGACCATGAAATGGTAAGTAGTTGTTGAAGAGTGATTTTTTTTTTTTATATTAATAATCTCAACCATCCAGTTCAGTGCCGTAGGCTAGATTGTTAGCAACATTCAATTGATATGAGTTCTAATGGATGGCTAATCTGAGAAACCTCTTATATTCCAGTTCAGTGCCTGAGGCAGATTGTTAGCCCCATAATCCTGTCACTTGTCAAATTTTGAAAGAAACCATAAAGAAATCTTGTGACTAAAATTGGACCATATCTGAAATTTAAAAAAGTTCAAATGAGTATATACACTTATTTTCTTTTCTTTTTGATGGGACGTCAGAGCTCCTCCCTACAAAGTCTACCAGAGGAGGAAGAAGAAGACTCATTCAAAGGCTTCTTTATGGTCGGATGACCATTGCCTGGTGATAGATTGTGCTATTCATGAAGATCCATGATTGGATCTTGATTCTAACAAAGATCAATGGTTGGGTCTAATCTGATCTATGATGTGATCAAGTTGAAGACCCCATATGGAAAAATAAGGAAGATCCCAAATTGGGATGTGCCGAATGGGAGGGACCATCAAGAAGATAGAGGTGGGGGGGTTGGAATCCATGACTGTGCGGTATTACGTCACATGGGCCATACGGACCAGCCGCATTATTTTTTCTTTATTTTACTTCATTAATTATTTGAGAGTTTTATTTTATTTTTATGGTTTATGTATTTAAGTTATTTTAAGTTGGGATGTTTTGATCTTGACTGTTAAATGTGTTTAGATGGTTAGGATCAGTTTTAGGGTTATGTCTTACTTATTTAAAGATATTTAATGCCTCTTGAGAATTAATGATCAATGACAAGAGATTTTGGTCCTTTTGCTTTTTCTCATGCGATGAGACTGGTGTGATACCATTGGGCGTGAAGCCTTGCTACTTCCAGGTAATCTTTTGCTTCTTCTCCTTTTTTCCCTAGAGGTATTGTGATTTTCCCTTCCCCATCTCCATTTTCCTCAATAAACATAATCCAAATCCTAATTCCATTGGCCAACCAAACCTGAACATCAAACCCCAACCCTAAAACATCAAACTACCACAGCCGAACCTCATCCCTACCAAATCTACATCAGCCATGCCACATATTCATCCAAACCCTAATCCACCTTGGCCAACCTATCTCAAGCCCCATCGAAACCTAGCTGACCCTCATCCAATGCTAGCCGAACCTATCCTCACCCTAACCCATTAAGCCGAGCCCTTCCAAGCCCTAATCCATTGAGCTGAAACCTATAGCCCATCAAAACGGCCCAGCCCAACCTTGTTTCAGCCAGCCGAAACCCCATAGCAGCCTATATACATTGGCTGAACCCCATTCTGCCCTAAACAGCTTGGCCGAGCCCTATACATAGGGTTTTGATCCATTTTGACCTCCCGCTTTGGATCTGTCATGTATGATTGTGCTTTTGTTATAATAAGCCTGTTGTCATTTCTTCTTGGACTAGTACAACTGGTGATTATCTTACTTGAGTTTGAACATTACATGATGAACCCTATCACATATCTATTTTACGAATAACCCCTTTGAGCCTAGCCTTTGTGAAATCCTCAAGAGGGACAACAAATCTGCTTCTTGTTGGTGGATCCCTAAGCTAGTGGAAGAGATTCTTTCATTGAGACTCTCAATTCAGATTTGAGCGGTCCAGATTGTGGAATTGCGAAAAGGGCTATATTCATTACTCATATTCCCTAACCGAAATTTAACTTAAGTGATGCAATCTAAATTTTATTTTATACTTTAATTGTGATTGTTAATCTTTTCTGATCTCACAATAATCATCTAGGTTATCTTTGCACAGACCTGCATTACATTTGTAACGTGACTTGAACCCACAAAGTAAAGGTTGCAATAGTGTGTAATTATTTTACTGGAAACCAAGATTTATGAAGTGTGCCCCATGTAGTGGGGCTTTCCTAGAGGAATACTAAGAGATAGAGGGTGATGGAGAGGGCAAGATGTGGATGAGGGATATGCATAATTTAAGGCTTAAGAGATTGGTAAGATTTAATGACACAGTCAAGGAAAGCCCATCCAATTGATTGTGAACCCAATGAATCATCTTCAATCAAACAGTTAATCATATGTAAATCAAGGAGAAAGAGCAGATTTTTCTCACATTGATCACAAAATCAACTGTTCATCTTCAATCCAAGGGGAGATAACTCGAAACCAGGTGAAGGAATGAAAGAAAGTACAACAACGCAACTTTAATTCAATTACTATGACAAATAACTAAGATGGGAATGGATGGCCGCCCTTCCTTATACAATGGAGCGACTTAATAGAGAAAATAAGGGACTTCGATAAGGGAAAGGAAAAGTAGGAACTTAGACCGCGCCATATATATCAAAAGTGACGAAAGGTTTTAGTGAAGGACAATGATATTAAAGAAAGGAGAGAATATTTTAACATACTTCTAAATGAAGATTTTGTAAGAGGCATAAGAACACGAGAGGATACTTTGTTAGCAGGACATACCTTTTATTGCAAAATTAGGGAGTAGAAGTAAAGAAAGCATTGACACAAGTGAAGATGTGATAGGCTACTATGCTAGATGACATTCCGATGGAGGCTTGAAAATGCGTAGGATAAATTGGGGGGATTTGGTTAACGATGCTCTTCAAAAGATGTTAATGGCAAAGAAAATGCCAAATGAATGCAGAAGAAGTGTTGTAGTACCTATGTACAAGAACAAAGGGGATATAGAAAACTGTACCAACTATCGTGGGATTAAACTTGTGAGTTACACTACAAAACTATGGGAGAGTAATGGATCAAAGACTTAAACAAAAGACCAAGATATCTGAAAATCAATTTGGTTTCATGCCAGGGAGGTCAACTATGAGTGCTATCTTCTCTACCTAGCAAAGAAGCAAACTCTATATATGGTTTTTTATTTATCTAGATCAAGATTACAACAGGGTACTTAGAGATTTAATTTAACGGGGTTTAAATAAAAATACTATGTTCCAAGAGGTTATATTGAAATCATTAAAGACATATAAGGGAGCGGTAAGAAGTGTGAGATCTACTTGTGGAGGGGCCGGTGAGTTTCCAGCAAGGTTTAAAAACCCGGACTCGGGACCCGACTCGCCCCGGGCCGAGTCCGAGTCGACTCGGCTGAGTCGGCTCAATCCCCATTCAGTGTTCAAAACAAAACAAAAAAGAAGAAAAGAAAACAGAAGGAGGAGGAAGAAGAGGCCTACCGGGCTAATACTAGCAGCCAGCCAGCCAGCATGAGCAGCAGCAGCACAACAGCTGGCGGCACTGCAGCTATCACATCAGCTTTTTTCTCCTCACTGCACAATCCCCCCCCCCCCCCAATTTATACTGCTTTCTCTCTCCCCCTCCCTCTATTTAAAGTACTTTTACAAAAAAAAAAAACCATGTTGTTTCTTTTTTTTTTTTTTTTCCCACTCTAAGTTCAATACAATTGTTTGGCCGAGCCCGAGTCACTATAGACCCAAATCGGTGATGGACTCGGACTTGGCTGAGTTTTTAATCCATGGTTTCCAGTGATCATAGGTTTGCATTAAGGATGGACCTTAAACCCTTATCTCTTTACACTGAGTATGGATGAGTTAATTGCTCATATTTAAGAAGAGGTACCTTGGTGTTCGTTGTTTGCAGATGATATAGTATTGATGTATGAATTAAGAAATGATGTGAATGCAAAACTTGAGAGATGAGGAAGGCTTTAGAATCCAAGGGCTTTCAAATAAGGAGCACAAAGACAAAATATATGGATTGTAACTTCAGTGGGCATGTACAAAGAGCTGAAACTACTGTGAGACTTAAAGCTCGATAGCTTTAACAAAGAGACTCATTCCGATACATTGGCTTGATAATTAGTAAGGATGGAGAGATTGAGGAAGATGTCAAACATAGGATAAAAGCGTGATGGTTGAAGTAGAGACTTGCTTCAGAGATCTTTGTGATTGATGCATACCAACAAGATTGAAGGGAAAATTTTACAAGACAACGGTTGGACCAGCTATAACCCATGAGCAGAATGTTGGCCAATCAAGAAGCAACACATGTGAAAAATGAGTGGTGGAGATTAGAATGTTGGGGTGGATGTGCGGCAAAACTTGGAAGGATGGACGTTTGACTGATCAATCACATGATCTTTTGGATCTAGGTCATATGCTCTTGCATCATTTAAGCTCTTATACTGTTGGTTAGGACAATCTGACAGGATTGATTTCTTCTTCCCAGCTGATTTATTACTAAACTCTATTGCAATACCTTCTTTTGCTAATTGTTTTGCTACTGATTTGACATTTATTTTTGCATGAGAGGAGATATTTAGAAATCTGGCTAGATTAGCTACCTCTTCCACCATGTTTGCTAAGCTCCAAGGAGGCTTAGAAAGGCCAAATGCCCACCTGGTCACACAAAGAGTCACCTTCCACCAAACTATGTTGCAAGTTAAGACGAAGGGCTTCTAGGAAAACAAAGAAGAGCAAGACTGCTGTTCCCTTTCCTACTCAGGTCACAAAGGTTTAGGAAACTACTAATATGATCTTCAATGGATGAACCCGATTGATGACTGAAGCTGAAATGGCAGGGATTGAATTACAAATTGTGGAACTGTATCTGAATCAATAAATAAATTGTTAATAAACTCTGGATAGTAGTTGCACAAGGGGCATGTTCCATCGCATTGGATTCCCTTGGATAAAAGATCCTTGTTTTTTAGCCCGTTTCAAATGGTAAACCAAGCTGTCATGGAATGCTTATTAATTTACCCACTAAACCCGATCAGTTCACTCCAAGGAGCCTGTATCCAATCATGGTAGTTATCAAGAGCAGATTTGAGAGAAATTTGCATTCCCAGAACCTCTTCAAACAATCTCATTATTATAATTGAATGAAGGTTGCAGAGTAGAGTTTTTACTTTTAAAATCAAGTGGAGTGAAGTGAAATAAAAAGTATGAATAAAAAAGGTAGTGAGTTATGATATTTTATTTTTAGTTGTTGGGGATAGAATATTGTTGACTTTTGGTGTGGGAAATGGAGTTTTTTTGTCTTTTAGTGAGTAATTATTATTGCTTTTTGACTTTTTGTTGGAAAAGTTGGAGAGAGTATGAATAAAATATAAGTGACTTTTTGACATTACTCTACTTGACTTTACAAGTAGAAATACCAAACTAGCCCTTAAGGTCCATAAGGTAGCCCAAGAACCATTACAAATGAAAGAGCTGACCTTAATATCCTTTGGGAGCATGAGATCATAGATGTGTCTCAACTCTCAAGCCGTAATGGTTCGCAAGCCTTCCACATCGAAGCCATGGACCGAACCAAAAGGAAGTCGAAGACCAATTACCATTGATGTGCAGAACATTTGTAGCAGAAACCTCTCATTGGCAAGAATGCCTCTCCATCCCCAAGAGTGATCAGGGCCAACCTCTAAATCCTATTAGGACGTCCCCTTAATATGTTTAGCATTAACTCATTCAGCCCATAGGGACCTCCTCCTAACAATCTGCCAGATCTGACGTTGAAGAGCTGCACAATCAATCTGCTCTATGGATCTCAGGCCATGACCAACCTTGTTCAGAAGTTAACAGATCTATTCTTGCTCCAAGCAATGGTGTGCATTCTCAAGGATACCTATACATGCTTTAGGAAAAAAGGAAGCTGGTTGCTAATTAGACATGTAAAGAATAGAGGGTAGAACTAATGAGCTCAACTCTACCAGCAAGTGTCCATGCTCTCCAACCAGCAAGTCTCTTCCTCAGTTTATCAGTAATGAAGTTGCAATCTTGTGGAGGAGATTGTTGTGTCTATTGTTTGGTCTGTGTCAGAATTGGTAAGAGAAAGGAGATAGAAGGAATTCCATTGGAAGATCTGAATATAGGTATTGGGCAGCAATTCTAAGGGGAGGATGGTGTGCAAGAAGTGTTCATAGAGCTTTATGGATGAACCCTTCATTGGGAGTCCTAAAGCTTAATTTTTATGGTAGTTATGTTCAGTCTGTTGGGAGAGAAGGTATTATTCAGGACTGGAATGGCAATATTGTCAGAAGTTATTCAGGTTTTGTGGATTCTTTTGATGCTAATGAATTTGAAGTCTTTGCTCTTTCGGTTGGCTGCCGTGAAGGATGGAAGATTTCAAGGCTATTATTTAGGGTGATTCTTTTTCGGCGATTCAATCAGGCTCAGTAAAGTCTTCTCATTCTTATAGTGATTAGACCAGCTATATGACCAATGGAGCATAATGTTGGCCAATCAAGAAGCAACATATGCACAAAATGGATGTAGAGATAAGAATGTTGAGGTGGATGTGTGGTAAAACTAGAAAGGATAAAATTGGAAATTAATACTTTAGAAAGCATTTAGGGGTATCATAAATACAAAATTAGAGAAACCCGTTTGATATGGTTTGTGGATGTCCAATATAGGTCGGCAACGTCATTGTAAGTAAAAGTTTGTCTATGCAGGTTGATAGCCTAAGGGGAAGGGATACGCCGAACTCCGAAGAGGACGTGAGTGGAGGTAGTAAAAATAGATTTGAAGACGTGCAACTGAGGATTTTGGCTTAGGATAGATCGGAATGGAAAAACAAAATTCATGTTGCCTACCCCAACATAGTTGGGACGAGGCTATGATGATGATGATGATCCTCATCTTGTATCTTGTTTAACATTGTATGTGCTTCCTGGCATTCCTACAATTTCTGATAATTGCATTTCCCGTTTCTGCATCTGAATTGCTTGTGTTTCATGCTATTTAGCCACCACCATCCTTTTTGGCTTACTACAGATGACAAGAAACTGTAGGGTTCTGGGGTGATTGGGCTCCTGAGTATAGTGAAAGTTGTTTATAGCTAGATATCTTTAACATAGCTATTGCATCAAGTCATGATTCAGACGCAATAATTTCTATTAGATTGAAATCTGTTTCTAATTATCTTTTTGTTTCTTTTACAGCCTCTTGATGGAAGTGGTGGCTATTCTAGAGTCGATATGGGTTTGCCAGACGTGTTGATGCGTTGCGTGCTGGGAAAAGAGCGAGGCAAGCATTGTTTATGGGTCTCAATTACTCACGAGGGATTCATTCCCGATGAAGTGCCAATTTGGCAAATACCATGTGGCAGTAGTGCACATTCAGGATTTGTATCCACAGTTACTTTTGCTTCAGCCTTTGCATCTGTCCTTGTAATTGTTTTGGCAGCGAGATCTTATTCTACATCAACTCTTGAATGACCTAGCTATGTTGATTTTCATCCTCTTTGTAGTAAGCTTCATCTGTTTTGGAGATGTGATAATATAATGCCAGAAGGGAAGTATAAATTTTGCTGGGTCTGTAAATTTGCATCTTTGATGAGTCTCAGCCTGAAAGTCAGGTTGATTAGAAATTCATCACTGTTCCAATCACCTGTTTTCAGATGGCGAAAAGGAGCTTTTTGATTGCACATATGCTAGGTAAATTATGTAATATTTGAGAAATTATCAAGACCTGATGTCCAAACCATACCTGTCTAGCCACCTGATTCAACCAGTGTGTGATTAACCCATCTAAAGCTAAGGTTTCTCTTGAATGTTCTTCTTGCCCACAGTAACATTTGCAGCAAGGGCTAGGTTCTACGTCCAAACATCATAATGCCAGCAGATGAGGAATTGTCTAAAGCATTGCTTCTCTTGGCCATATCCCCTATAATCGGAGGGCGTTTATTTTGAATGGATTAGATTTTTAGTAATAGGTGGGCTTCACTGTGAAATTTCACTTGTCTACACATATATAGTTAAGGGTTTGGTCTTTTTAAAGAAAATGATTGCGAAGCAGGAGAGAGTGCAACACATATAAGCAGGTTTTATCATCTAAAAGCCCTAACAATCTGTTGAGACTTGAGAGCGAACCAAAAGGAATAGATCTATTTAAAGAACATCTATTTTAAACATGGCCTATTTGAAATAGATCTATTTCATACGGATCTATTTTAAATCAATGAGATTTGCCAAACAGAGCCTAAGTGAATCGTTTGTGCATAAGAGGACAAACAAAATTTATTTTGGGGAACCCAACTAAGACATTGTTTTATAATGCATAAATTAACTAAAAAACCCAATAAGAATAACAATTAAGAATTTCAAATGCTAGGATTCAAAATCATGAAAAACAAACTTCATAAAAAATAAGATGCCAAACTGAAAGAAGAAAGGCCTCTAAAATTAAATTAAAATATTTAACACAATGAAATAAGTAGGAAGTTTTGCAAACAACAACATAATAGTAATAGGCTGATGTGGGGTCCGGTGATAGTTAAAAACTGAAGATTGCAATCAGAATTGAATTGAAAGCCTTCTACTACAATGTCTAATAAAAGGTTATACTTGGGGATTCAACTGAAGATTAAGATATAAAATGCAGTAATCACAGTATAAAAACCCCATAATCTAAATCCAATAGTAGGGTGAGTCCGTGGAGGACTCAAATTGCGTCCCCAAGCCTTGTATGGTTATATATTTCATGTAGGGGTTAGACATATCAGAAGGCTTCTTTGAAGTGGACCAATAGAGGTGTCACTCCAAGGGCAATGTGAGAAAAGAAGTGAGAAAATCAAAATAGAAGTAAACATTAAAAAGAAAAAAAGAGAAGCACAAGATGTAGCTTATAGAGTTCAATGTCTATGCTGACGATATTATTATCACCTAGCAGATCACATGTAGATAATCATAAAAATACAAAGACACGTCTAAATAAATCCTTTATTGTTCCTTTTCTTCAATACAACTCAAAGTGGCTACATACAAGACATGGATTAACCTCCTTGAAGAAACTTCAAACTTCATTTCTTTTCCTCGGCCTCTAATAGCATGTCTTGTTAATTTCTCCGCAACATATCCATTTGAGTTTGATCATTAAAATATTTAACAACACCAAATCTGTAATTTATAAAGACCAATCTAAAGAGAAAAAGGAAACAAGGGCTTTTAAATTAAACGACAATTGAGTTAGATTTAACCCCTATGGAAGAAAATTGAATCTTTCGGGAGCAAAGGAAACAATGATTTCTCTACGCTCAAACACTCAATTGGTACTTTTGATTCAAATGAATGCCCATTTTCAAGACATAGAGAAAGAGAGGCAATATCATATTCTTTGCGGTGGTAAAGGTAAAGTCATCTATGCTCAACCGATATAAAACAAAAGATAGAAAAAAATAATAATAACAAATAACTAAAAGATAGGATTTTTACATGTCTAAATTAAGAAGAATATGAAGACAACCAAATAAGCCAAAAAAAAAAAACACTAATTTTTCTCAAGACTCATTGCTAATTTCAATTTGAATGAATGCTCATCTTTAAATCCGAAAAAAGAGAGGTGATGTCATCATCCTATATAGAAAATAATGATGATGTAATTAGTTGACTAATGAGAATTTGTTAATAGAGAAAAATGGAGTTAAGTATAGAATGTTACATTTGTTACCATTGATGCGACAAATCATCTTTACTTGTGTTTAAGATAAGCTCAACCTCATTGTCCAAAAGAACAATATTCAATGGTCATGGTAAGATCAATCACCATAAGATACATGATGTACCTTTGGGAATATTTGTATTTAATCTAAGGAAATTTTTTATTATACTTGTCAAGAATCTTAAACACAACAATAGTTGAAGCTTATCCCAGGTCCTTATGTTGGACAAAAGTAGACTATAGATGGTGAATTAATACAAGAATCGTGAGAGGTATAAATTAAAAGGGCACACCACAAGAGCAACATCTTTTAAACTTGGATAAAATGAAACCCAGAATGTCAACTACAAGATAAAGTGACATACATACTCCCAATGAAATTGGAATGCATAAAGAAATAGCGAGTTACACCTAGCCAAAGTCATACAACGATTTTTGAAAGTATGATCTCTTGATGAAGAAATAATTGTTTAAGTTTTAATTGGCAAGCCAATTAAGACACTTTTAATAGATGTGTTCACAACTACTACTATACATAATCAGCCATTTAGTTAAACACTTTAATTGTAAAAGTAACCTCAAAAGTGGAAAATTTATTATTGACTGGAAATATACATATAATGAAAATTCAAATTTTAGAATTGGCATCTGGTAGCAAATTACCTATACTGAAGTGATTTAACCATTATATTATATTAGGCTACAGGGTTTTCAATCTAATTCGGTCCTTCTGTTCTGATTTTGACTGTTAGATATTCCCTCCTCCCTTATCTCTCGTAACTTTATCCCATGCAACACTTATCATCTCATATAACTACCCATTTCTCACTACCCATGTAACTACCCATGTCTCTTGTAACTTCCCCATTTTTCCTTTTTCGTTTATGCAATAGTGCCTTTCTACTCACATCTCTTGTTCCCATTTTTACATATTTTTCTATTTTTTTTTACTTCATTTCTCCTATTTTCTTTCTATTCTACCTCTCTTAATTGCGAAAATACGTACAGTCATATATATTCTTCTTTTATTTTCTTTCATAAAATTTACTGTTTGCAATGTATTTGGGCTGCCACTCAAGTCAATAATTATTTTCCAATTGCATGAATATTTGATTTGAATTGTATGGATAGATTCATCCTAAGCATGGGTTCTTGTGCTAGTGGATACTTAAACATAAAAGGGAGCAGCCGATCTAACACATATAAAGGGGTGCAATAGAAGCTATTGTATCAATCATTCAAAAAAAAAATATCAAAGTTAAAATATGAAAGCAAGAGAAGAAACCAGAATATAAGAAAGAGAAAGAAGCAAAGTAGTTAGAAGAAGAGAAGGAGATGAAAGAGGAATAGGAGGCAAATAGAAGACGAGTGTTCCTGGTGCAAAGTAGTTAAAAAATTTTGCAGGCCCAAAGATAAAGGTGGCTTGGGGCTTTCTCCTGGTGCAATCAGGAGAGGTGAAAGAGGCCTCAGTTCAAATTCCCTCTAGTTATGTTTTGCTTTAAAAGATATATTTTTTTTATAAATAGAACTATGAGTTTGCACATAATTTCAAGCGAGCCCTTATAGTTTCTGTTTTTCTTTTTCTTTTTTCTTTAATCTCCCTTACTATAGCTAAATTAGATAAAAGTTAATGAGACCATCCCTTCTTTTTCTTTTTTTTTTGTTTTCGGCCAATTTCTCCTTGAAAAAACTTAAATCACTTATCCCCTAGAATTAAAAAGATAATTTTGTCCTTAAACTTTAAGGACCAAAACCAAAGCTAGAGTTACTTGATATTAATATATTTTACAATCCACATCCAAATAAGACCCTCCAAGTTTTTTTTATTTTGGCCAATTTATCTTTAGAAAAAAAACTCAAATGACTTATCCCTTTGGTTTAAAAGATAATTTTGTCTTTAAAATTTTAAAGGAAGGTTAGGATCATTTGAATGACTTCATACTAGATATTTCCTTATCGACATCGAAGCCTTTCCATCGATATGCTCCCTTGGTTTTTCCATGCATCTAGGAGGGCCCACTAAAAGTAGCTTTGGTTAGTGAAGTTTATGAAGGTTGCACGGAAGCCATCCATGCCATTTATCCATAAAACTAGAAGTGGAATTTAAAACCATAATTGGAAGGGCATTCTCAAAGTTAGATACAAGCTTCAAGCCTATTTTTCATCTAATTGGGGATGGCAAGAATACCTTCTTTTCATTAGATCCTTTGGCTCCCTAAATTATCAACAATACTATTAGCGGGAGAGCAGTCTTGAGAAATGGTTATAACTGAAGGATCATGTTTTTGGATGTATCTCTAAAGATAGTTGGGGGTTAGGACTAGGATAGAATTTGGGCTCTTGGTCTTCCTACTACTCTTATGGAGGAAATCAAATCCATCCACTGTTCTTCAGACGGGCCTGATTATTTGGAAGCTTGATGTAAAGTGGATCTTCTCTTTTTAATCTGATATGAAATGTCTTCCCTCCGGTCAAGGTGAATTTATTGAATAGCATGATTGGATCTGGTTTGAAGGCCAGAATGCCGAGGCATTCATTCCTTGCCCTGTTAAGCGATGCATGTTTCAACATTGACTCAAACACCATGCTTGGACTGTTCTACAACAATTTATTCCAACAATTGAGTACACTGAAATTCAACTGTGCATTCAAATATGATGAAAGTCAATTACAAGGGTAATAGGTTCCCATCTTTTGCAATCAAAATCAATGCTGTTTTAACTCCAAGCAGCAAATGAAAATGACTAGTTCACTTTCTGTTTGCAAGATTACATATGGCAATACATGATTTCAAAGGTATGGACCCATCATCAGTCATCAACTTCCGTTGGGTTCTGCAGGCCATATAGTTTAAAAAGAAATACAGAGAGCCAACCACAGGTTCATCTAGCCTGCTACTTCTCAAACTGCTGCAAATTTATTCCCCACATCGATGCTAACTGCAGCATCATCTGGTCTGCTGATGCTCCTTCCCATTCCTCAGGCAGCTCTATTCCTGTAGCTTCATGCAAACACAATATAAGATCTCGCTTGACTTCTATTGGCATGCCCATGAAATCTGGTCCATTCTCCATCACTAGTTCTGTCAACTGCAAAGTTCAAAATGAAACATAAACATAAAAAATCCATCCCAGCCATAGAGGAGATAAATTATCATTCAAGTCACTTGCAGGGCAAGGATCAATACAATCAGTTGTGGTGGGCATATCAACCAGCGCCTAAAATGATATGTATCAGTTGCGGCATATGGGTTATGGTGTGAAATGAAAATAAGGTTAAAAAAACCCTAAAAAAATATCAAAAGATCTAGAAAATTGGACCCCTCATTGTCATACAATTGCTGTATTGATTTATGATTATAAAACAATAATAGTGATCTATTTGTCCACATATTCATGTTGACCAGCTATGTTAAGTTAGAAACTAATAAAACGCAAGGTTCAACAATTTCATCATCTATGCTTATATATATCTCTCATCCTTTAGGAAAAAAATATCACTGAAATTTCATTAGTATTATGCACTTCTAAACTCAAATCAGATGTATAATCATAAATCATTCATAGAGATACGAGATATCGTGCACAGGGTCTTGGTATTGATCGTATGAACCTAATTCTGATAATTGTTGTTGCGTTTCTACATAGTGAGGATAAGGATAGAAATATTGCCATTGTCTTCGATCGCCCAATGAGTAGTACTCTCCATACGGATCATTAATTGTTGCTTATTGACTCCAACAACTCCATACCGAATCAACCCATATCAGGCCAATATCAACCTGAAATCGGTCAATACGGGCCGATAGTGACGTGAGCGACGCTTTTTTCTATTTATCAGATTGGCCATGACCAATATGTCCTGATTGTATCAACTGTATTGGCTGATACACCTATTTATCGGCTCATATAGATGTCAGTGACATTTTTTTCTGTTTATCAAATCATCCACGACCGATATACAGCTGATATATCTGCCCATATGATGCGCATTGGCCAATATTTTGATCCTTTCTGCAGGGGAAAGCGGCAAATGCCAAATCATCAACAGACTACAGAAAAATGAAGCCAAAGGAAAACATGAAAGGACTAGGACTAAAAGTCATTCATGGGCTTGTGTTTTATTTTGTTTCTCTCCCTTCCTTTTGATGGAAAACGGGGTCTGCCTTCTAACTGGGCACTCAGAAAAAACATTCAAATGAAAAGCTCTACAGAATTTCATAGTTGCTTTCTTACTGAAAACAATAAGCTGGTCATATTTTCCAAAGGGGAGGTTACAGAAATATCTGTGGAGTGTGGATAAGATAGCTTTCACATGTCAAATTAAACTTACAACTGTTATCATATCGTGGTTCAAAGGTTCCAACAAGATATTTACCCATCCATAACTATACTTCAAACATCCTAATCGGGTCAAGTCCTTGAAACTGGGAAGTAGATATTCTTGATCAATGTAAAACCTTAACAAAAGGTTCAAAGATTATGCAATGAGAAAAAAAAGGGAAAGTGCAAACAGTAACGGCAAAAGGGAGTGAGTCTGACTTGGCTGTCTGCAGGAGACCAAACTAAATATTTTCATACGGAATGCGGTGTCCCATATCTGCAGTCGGAAAATTTTTTTTCTCCAAATCAAAACAACTGACAGATGCACCCTGACAGCACATGACGAAAGTCAGTAACATTGTCGAGCCCACCTTGAAATCATTTATAATGATGACATGCTCCCATCAGACCCAAACAATCTGACTTTGCCTCTTCTGATCATCAACTTGTTACACCAGAGGCAAACCAAGACCTCATGCGTACACTGACTGAGAGTGAGGTCCACCAAGTAGCGTTCTCCATCAATCCACTTTAGGTGTCCGGGCCTGATGGTAGTTTTTGTCAATTATTTTGATGAGACATCCTAGCAGACATCATGAAACTATTCCTAGATTTTTTTTTACACCAAAACCGCATTCCCTCTTATTTGAATTCACCACCACTGTCCTCATTCCGAAAAGAGGAGCAAATGGGCTATAAGATTTTAGGCCCATCAGGCTCTGTAATGTAGCCTACAAGATTATTTCCAAAATCTTGGCTAACAAACCAAGACCACTCCTACACAGCTACACAAAATCATTTCTCCAAACCAGGGAGCTTTCATACAAATTTGGCAGGCCAAGGATCACATCATCCTAGCTAAGGAGGGTTTTCATATGATGAACCAAAGAAGGCATAAAAGCCCACTCCTAGCGATCAAACTGGACATCGAGAAGGCTTATGACACATTCAGTTGGGATTTCATTTGGTCTTGCCTCCAACACTTTGGTTTTGCCCCCGACTTCATTGCTAGAATCATGCTTTGTGTAATGACAGTGTCTTATTGTCTCTGTATCAATGGGTCACTTACTGATTCTTTCATGTCCAAGAGAGGTCTCAGACAGGGTGACCCACCGTCACCCTACCTATACATCCTCTATGCAGAGGCACTGACGTGGACCATGTGGCTGGTAGCAGCTCGAACTCTCCCTAATCGTATCTCCTTTCCAAAAATTGCACCAAACAGGGATAGAGTCAACCTACTTCAGTTTCCTGATGACTTGCTCTTTTTCATTCAACCAAAAAAAAAAAAAAAAAACTCAATCAACCCTTTTAAAATGTCTTAAAAACTTTTCAACAGGAATCAAGACAAAAAATCAACACTTGGAAGAGTCAGCTGCTCCTCTATTAATAATCCAAATACCATAATTGATGAATCCAAATCAACTCTGGGGATCACTCAGGTAGGCTATTCCATATCTTATCTTGGGATTACACTCTCTATCCCATGTTCCACGTCTGCCTCTTGGTCCATAGTATTATCCCGCACATAAAATCACATAGCCTAGTGGAAAGGACAGCTTCTCTCTCATAAAGGGCAGAAAGTCCTCATCCAGGCTGTCAACTTTCTATACCTATCTATTGGCTCTCCCATGAATCATTGCCCACCAAGGTCTGTCATAGGCCACAATCTCTTTCATCTTCCTTTTTGTGGACCAGAAAAGATGAGGACCGCCACACTCTTACACCCATTGCATTGAATGAGAATAGTCTTGGGCTGCGTGACTTACAGACACAATCAATGGCCTTTAAAGCCCACCTAGTCTGGCACTTTCTCAACCACCCAGAGGCACTATGAGTCAAAATGCTAACACAAAATACCTTTGAACATCGACATTGGCACAATGCAAACCCAAAGCGAGTATTCATCTTTTTGGAGAACATTTCTCAAACATAGAAACGTAATTCTTGATGACTTACATTGGGTGTTGGATGATGGATCTAGCATTGACGCTATGTACGCTATGTATTATCACTACTTTCCAGGCTCCCTCCCCTGCAAACCATACCAGACTTCATTCATCCAACATTAACCCAATTTACCCAAAAAGGTGGAGTATAGGCCTTCTACCAGCCCAAATGGCATTGGTATGTGACATGCAGAAACTCACTTCACTTTGGCTGATTTATATCATCTCCAAAATTACTCAATTGCCACTGGGAGGACACAATGTGCTACGTTGGGGTGCTGAACCAGCGGGTTGTTGTACAATAAAAGCACTTTACAAGCCCATAGACCCAATACCTCCTATGCCACATTTCCCATGGACATGCCTCTGGTCCCTACGCTACCTTTACACCCGAAGATTCAGTTCACTGTATGGCACATGCTGCATGGGGGCATAAACACCTGCACCTGCCTACATAGATCTGTTAAACTAGGCAATACCATATTATAAATACCCATAGTCAATACAATGAGTGTACGATTTTCTCTTGCAATACTTCTCTCTTGTATGCTTCTGTGATTTCCGGTTTCTCTAAGATGGTATCAGAGCCCATCTATCTGTCTATTCAAGCATAAGAGGAGCAGGGTGATAGTTTGTGCACAGTATTCTGCTGTGATCAAAGGTGGCCCATTTGGTGATCATCCCAAATCAGAGAAATCTCCCCATCATGGTCGCCCATATATTCTAGGAATTCTGAATATTTTTTTGAGATTTTCTGATCATCTGAGGTAGGCCATTTTCTCTGATTTGTACTTATTTTCTTTGTGCAACTAGTTTCCATCAAGACCGTACAATATTCTGGTCTCTCAAGGTTTCGTCAAAATTCCAGTCAGAGGTTTTTGAACATTTTAGGGACAGAGATCACTGTGTGATCTGATCTCCCATCTGATCATCCAATGGGCCCCACAGCACTGACTTGTGCTCAGATTCAAGGTCACCTGGACCTGTTTAATTGGGATTTCAGATCGTTTTTTTTTTTTTTAGGGTTTAGGGTTTAGGGTTTGTGTGTGTGTGTGTTTTTGTTTTTGGTGTGTGTGGCTGGATTTCTTCTCTAACAGTCTGCCTGCAACTTTATTCTATTTTCGTCTGAGTTTTGCTCCATATCTGAGTAGTACAGTTCGTTATTGGGGTTCACTTGTGGTTCGGTTGATAACATCTCTACGCATTTTCTGTTAAAATGTCTTCTAATCGAACCTCGGGGATTAATTTAATACTTGATGGAACCAATTATCCTTATTGGTCCCATCTGATGCAAAATATCCTCAAAGGACATAAATTGTGGAAATATATTGCTAAGAAGATTCCTACACTATATAGTAAAGACCCCACTTTTGAGGAATGGGAAGCTTCAGTGGGGAAGATAAATTCTTGGATCGCCAATTCAGTCGCTCCATCAATTGGGAATCAATGGGCTAAATTCAGTTATCCTAAGGATGCTTGGGATTATTTAGCTAAATTGTACACTCAGTCTAATGCTACTCACCGGTATCAGTTAGAGTGGGAAATAAAAAATGCAGACCAAGGTAGTGACTCCATTCATGATCTTTTTGTCAAAATGACTGCCTTATGGGATCAACTGGCTCTAATAGAACCCACTTTTAAAGAGACTGATGATGCCCATACCTTTGAAGTCTATAGGCAGCAGACTCGCCTGGTACAATTTCTTATGGCCCTCCGCCATGATTTTGAACATTTTCGTGGTTTATTATATCGATCACCACTGCCTTTTGTTGATGCGGCACTCTCAGAACTTCTGGTGTAAGAACAGACTCAGCTTTCACTTACAAGGAAGAAACATGTGGAACCCACACATGTACTGTCAGCTAATGTTAGTACCTCGAAGACTGATCGCCCTCTTCCACCTGGTACCAATGATTTTTGCAACTATTGTAAGAAGAAAGGACACTGGAAACGGAACTGCCCAACCAGACCCCGAAGGCCAAACAACAAGAACAAACAATCTGTCCAACAGAACAATCGTGGTCCCATGCAATCTTATTCACAACGATCTTATGCCGCAAATGCTACTAAAGATGATAGTTACATGCCTCCGCAAATGGATCTTACCTCTCAGATCCAGGCTATGGTTGATGAGCGCAAGCAACAATTATTTCTGGCTTCATCCAATGGTTCTGCTCCTCAGATGGCCACTGCCCCCTCAGCTTTTGGTTCTGCCACCAACATTTCCAGTCCTTCAGGTACACATGATACTACATGGATTTTTTTATTCCGGTGCATCTTATCATATGACAAATGATGTTTCCATACTTCATGACTGTCATACTCCTGCTAGCTCTCTAACGAATCCATACAACAGATGCCACTCCTTTGCCAGTCACACTTATTGGCTCCGTTTCAAATAAGTTGATCTCTCTCAGTAATGTCTTGTGTGTTCTTCACCTATCTATCAACTTAATCTCTGTTAGTCAATTGACTTCTTCTAGGTTTCTTGTCTCATTTTCTTCCACTGGTTGTTCTGTGCAGGATCCTCGCACCGGGAGACAGATTGGGACCGGCCTTAGGTCAGGAGGGCTTTACTATCTCCGCTCACTGCATCTTCCATCATCCAGCATCTCACCTGCCGCCCTTGTTTCCTCTGCATCACCCTTTGCTCTTTGGCATTCTCATTTAGGCCATTTATCTTTAAATAAGATGAAGTTTTTATTTTCTAGTGGTGTTTTTGGCAACATTTCTATATCAGACATTTCTACTTGTTTTGGTTGTCAATTTGGTAAACAACATGCATTACCTTATAATAATAGCACTTCTTCTACTAATGCTCCTTTTGATTTGGTGCATTCCGATGTCTGGGGACCTGCTTCTCAGCAAACGAAAGGCGGTTCCATTTATTATGTGTTGTTTATTGATGATTTTACTAGATATACATGGTTGTATTTGATGAAAAATCGCTCTGATTTATACACTATCTATGCTGCTTTCTCCACCATGATTTCCACTCAATTTGACAAAAGGATTAAAATATTTATGCTCGACTCGACTCTGGGGGAGAATACATGTCCCACAAATTTCGTTCTTACCTGACCAGTCAAGGGACTCTAGCTCAATTATCCTATCCTGCCACACCACAGCAGAATGGAGTGGCTGAACAGAAGCATAGACATATTCTAGAAACTGCTAGATCCTTGATTTATTCTTCACATGTTCTGCAATTCTGGGGGGAAGCAGTCCTGACTGCAACCTATCTGATTAACAAAACACCATCCACTGTCTTATTTGGCACATCCCCATATGATAATTTGTTCTCCTGTAAACCTGACTTGTCCCATCTCAAAGTGTTTGGCTGCACTAGTTTTGTTCTGTCAAATGATAATGATAGATCAAATCCAAATCTCCGATCTACACTCCAAAGCCCACTGGTCCACGGTGAGACCAGATGAGATCTGGTCGATCACTTGTTTCTTTGCAACGTTAAGACCAGACCCTGTCTTCTTCCTTCCTGTTATGCAGATCGATAAAGTTTTGCAATCTTCTTCCTACCCCGGCTCCTCCATTGTGGTTGCCAAGAGAAATGGGGGTGGGGGAGAAATAGAGCGGAGAAGATGAAGAAAGAGGGAGAGTAGCAAGAAAGAAGAAGACACGAGCAACGATATCGTCGCTCAAACAAAAGGGAAAACTGGCAGGAGGGTCTTTTCAGTAGCATAAGAATTATGAGGGCCTTTTTGGTGCACGAGACATCTAAGGTGATTTTTCCGGTAATTTCCTCTTTTTTGTTTTAATATTCGATTAAAAATATCCCAATCTCATGGTTGGAGATAATTCGAACAAGTTAGTTTAATCCAATTCTACCTCAAGGTTCAACAAGAGCCCTAATCCTAGGTTTGAGCCTTCTCGGGAATAAAAAAAAAATAGTCTAAGCCCACACCTATTAAAATATCTGATTTCGTATAAAGCTTGAGTCGACCCCATATTTTTTTTATTATTTAGTAGCTTAGTTTTTTTTTTAATTGTACAACATATTTTTTAACCCTTAATTTCTTAATTATTCATTTAAAATGTGTAACTTATATTTTTATTATCTAATAGCTTAATTATTCATAAATTAACATATTTTTTTATTTAATTGCTTCATTATTCATTTAAAATATACAACATATTTTAAAATTAATTGCTTAATAAATCTCTTAATATGTAAATCTTAATGGTAGATTCAACTTCAAACTGAGTGAAAATTGGCTAAAGTAACAACTTAATGATCATTTTGAGCAATTTAGATCTTAGATGTGCGGCCACTAGTAGACGATAAGTAAGCTGAGAGAATCCTATAAGAGTTGTTATGGTCTATTCAAATTATAGTTTTGAAGAGAAATCCATAGGGTTTCAAAATAGATACGAAGGGACATTATTGGAAATTTATGTAATTTCTAAAGTAACTATGCTTTAAAAGAGTGTTAACAAAAATTTTTTTCGAAAGTACATAGCTCTTTGTTGTTTAAGGAAGCAAGTCTTTGCATTGAACTACTATGCAACGACACTGCACCCAAATCTGACGCTTGTAGGGATAAGGGATTGAAATTAGTAAGTTCAGACTTGGGTGCAACGTCACTACTACATTTTAGCTCAATACAATGACCTGCTACCTCCAACAACAGTGTGCCACATTACCAGTATTTTAAATTGAAACGACTTTGTTAACAATCTTTCAAAACATACTTCAGAAATTTCATATATTTCCAATAATGCCCTTAGTATCTCTTTTTAAACCTACCTTAGAGATTTCTTTCTAAAACCATAATTTGAGGATCTTATCTCATGTTTTCTTCGAATATATTGTAACAGCTCCCGTAAAATTCTCTCCGCTCAGCCATAAAAAATCCATCAGTGGACACACATCTAAGATCTTAACTGCTCAAAATGATAATTACATTTATTACTCCAAATTTCACCCCATTTGAAATTGGGTCCACCATTAAGTATTAAGCAATTATTAAGCAAATAATTAATAATTAATAATAAAAATATGTTGCATATTCTAAACAAATAATTAAGTAATTGATAGAAAAATATGTTAATTTATAAATAATTAAGCTATTAGAAAACAAAAGTATATGTTGCACATTTAAACGACTAATTTTAAAAAATAAGTGTTTAAAAATAGGAAGATTTTCAAAACATAAAAGTTTTTGATATTTTTCAAAAAAGTATCTCATGAAATGGTTATTTCAAAAATTATTTCAAAAAGGTGCAAAAATTTTCCATTCTTCTTTCAAATATATCCTTTATAGCGATCAACTCCATTGCAGGCGATTTCTTTCCTCAAAAATGTTTTATAATGACAAAAATACCCCTATTTAAAATATAAAATAAACTCATATTCTCTCTCTTGTATATATCCCCCCTCCCAGACTCCACCAGCACCCACCTCCTCATTCACTTGCCTGATTCGTTTGTCCTGTTTAAGTCGAATTGCATAAGTTCTTCAAAGCCTATTGATTTGTTGGTTGCTTCAATATTCTAAGGAAAATCCACTTGTACAATAATCAGGGTGCTACGAGAGTTGTGAAAGACAGGCCTTGAGAGAGAGAGAGAGAGAGAGGGAGAGATGGGAATGATAGAATTCTATCTGGCCATCTTCTTTACCATTTGTATATGCTACAACTCATCCACAATAGTACTTGGGACTAAGACACCTAGCCATATTCTTTACAATTTTTCATTTAATATTTGACATAGCCCTCATCTATTGGGTGATGGAGGGTGACAACCCAATGGAGCCTACCTGGGCATTGAGATTAGTGTCAATTTATTGGAGATTGCTTAAACAGGAGTTCCATCAGTTTCCAAATCCAACCAGTACATTATACTGAGATAGGAGCCCTCTAAATCTAGTTATCAAACGTCTTTAAACTGGAGTTCCAACAAAAATCAGTCTATACCAATGTCAAATTGGACCAACTGGATCCATTCTGGGTTCCTGAGCTCCTTCTACCTACGAGGGGCAGCTTCTTGTAGCTGATGGTGGCTGTGGTTGGCTATTGGAGACTGGCAAGGAGCTGCGCGTGGTGGGTTTTAAGAGAAACATAGATATATCAGAGGAAACATGGGTTAAAAGAAATCATATCTTGTCTTTTAGACAAAGGCATTTTCATCTTTATAAAAATGGGAAAAAATCGCGATGAGAGTTGACCACGGGAAAGGTCTTCTTTGAAAGAAGACTAAAAAACTTTTTCACTATTTTGAAATAACCATTTCATAACATATTTTGAAAGATCGTGAAAACTTTTATACCTTCTTGAGATTTTCCCTAAAAAAACATGTTGCACATTTAACTGAATAATTAAGTGACTATATATTAAAAAGATATATGGTGTTGACTCAAGCTTTATTTTAATTCAGGTATTTAATAGGTGTGGGCTTGGACCTCTTTTTTTTTTTTTTGAGGGCTCAAACCTAGGATATAGGGCTCCTCCTGTTGAGACTTGAGGTAGAATTGGATCAAACTAACTTGTTAAAATGCAACAATGAGATTGGGCATACTTTTTAATAAAATATTAAAATAAAACGAGAGTCATCTTTCATTGTTTATATGTGAATCTACAAAATAATGAGTTTTTTTTTTTCCATTATATGTGAATTGAAGAAACTTTACTCTAAAAGTATTACAAATCATCTGAATATTCGTTTAACAGATTTTGTTTGACCGGTCATAAAGAAAGAAAATCTAATAAAAAATAAATAATAACAGTCATCCAATAAAAAAATCTAAAAAATTGCACAGATAATAACACTTAGATCGACTTTATTAAAAAAAATAACACTTCGATCAAACTAACTAGTCTCAATAAAAAATCTAATTAGAGTAACCCCAATCGTTTAATCAATCATGTGTTTTAAAAAAAATTTAAATAAGAAAAGTAAAATGTGCAACATACCTTCTATTATTTAATCACTTAGTTATTCATTTAAAATGTACATAACATTCTTTATTATTCATCAAGTATTCTTTTAAAATGCAAGCGATTCTTTCAAAATATGCATCATGTTTTTTATTATCTAGCTTAATTATTATTTAAAAAAAAATTATTATTTAGTCACTTAAATTAATCGCTTAGTACGTCAAACCTGATGGTGGGCCTGGCCCGAGTAGAGTGTTCCAAACTGTCTAATTGATCATTCTTTCTAACATAAGATTAAAATAAGAAAAATAAAATGTACAAAATACTTTTTATCATTTAATCACCTAGTAATTCATTTAAAATGTGCAACACATATTTTTATTATTTGATTCTTCATTTGAGAGGTGTATCATATTTTTTTCTTATTTAATCACTTAATACATCATACCTAATGGGCGGGCCCAGATTTAAGGAGAATGAAATTTGACACGAACTATGAAAGAGTGGTTTAGGTAAAAAAAACTTATTGGAAATATTTTGGAAAGAGATTGCAGACAGTAGAGGGCCTGGTTGGAATAAACATTGTTTATTAGATACGTGTGCTTTGAAAGATATTGTTTACCAAAGTCATGTCGAATTCCTTCCCATCCTAATGATGTGGCACACCATTATGGGAGGGAGCAGGTCACTGCATTGACCTAGAATGTAGCAACGTTGCACCCATGTCCGGGTTAAATATTGATATATACTTTTGAAGTATCTCAAGAAGTCACCAGGATAAGGAAATCTATAATCAAAACACAATCATTTAGTTATAGTGACTTAAAATGATGCAGATTGGGCAAGTTCAAGATAGACAGAAGATCTAGAACTAGCTGTTGCATTGTGATAGGACAAAGCCTAGTGTCTTGGAAAAGAAAGAAATAACCTTTGGTGGCTAACTCCAATTCTGAAGCCAAGCATCAAGCAATGGAGCTTAAAACTTACAAATTGTTGCGGCTACAAATTTTACTATATGAGCTAGGATTTGTATATAAAGAACCTATAGCATTACACTCTAACAGCACTTTAGCTCCACAAATTACTACAAATCCAGTCTTCCATGAATGAACAAATATTTCCAAATTGATGTCCACTTTGTAAAAGAAAAAATTGAAAATGAAAACATCGAAGTGAAGTATGTATGCACAGATGAACAATTAACAATTTTCCTTACTAAAGTCATTTCAAGAGGAAATTTATCATATGCATTTTCCAAGCTGGGTATAGTAAATATTTACGCACCAATTTGAGGGGGAGTGTTAACAACAAAGAGGGATTTAATTAAAATTATTGGCTAATGTGTAAATACATTAAACATTGGGTTTTTTTTTTTTTTGTAAATACTAAAAAATAAAAAAAATCTATCTATTAGGAGTGTCACCTATCTCTAGGAGACATTGTCATACAATCCTTTCTCTAAAACCTCTTCTAGGTTTTTTTTTTCTTGACCATATCATGAAAAACCCTAGAAATCTATGAATCGGTCATCACAACGGATGGGCCATCAACCTAAATAGAAGAACTTTCCCTCAACAACACTATTGTTGGCCTGCATTGGAGATGTTCAAACCATCACAAACGAGTCCATCTTAATTCATCACCTATTTATGCTACCCCTAATTGTTCCTGAATGTGTCATTTCTGATTCTATCTTTCCAAGTTTTATTCCATATCCATCTCAAACATTCTCTCAAAATTTGTGATTGGGTTGTGACAAAAGTTTTATAGTGGCTATCAACCTACCTAACACAACTCCCTCCTTTATCCAGGCTTGGAACTGACAGTAAAAACTAGCGAAGTTTAAACCGGAATAGTCTGTTACCATTTCAACTAAATTTCCCAAAAGAATACTAGTATTCCATTCTAACTCTGAGGGGGATATCTATCTTTTAATTTTCAAAAGACTTCAAATCTAATGGTACCACATGAGACTTGTTGTCCACATACACCCACCCACCTCCCAACCCCCCTCCCAAAAAGAATGAAGCATATAAAGAAAGCGTTGTCAGGTATTGCAATTTGTGCAGGTCCCACGAAACTTTCGGATGAAGTATACTTACATCTGGATATCTTATTAATCACATGTATGCTTCCCTCTTTAAACATATATTTCACACGACTCTCGATGATTCTCGACACTGTCGGTTGTGCCTATTTTGTGCTTCTACCAAAGCATGAACCAACAAAATTGACAGAAAAATCCATTGTGTTATTAGGATCATGGTTCAAGATAGCGGCTGCTATGTAGCGTAGCGGTTGAGGCTGCTACGTTCAGCCGCTACGCTATTTTGAAAATAGCGCCACTATGATCTAAAACCTATTAGAGCCAATCAATTTTAATTTAAAACATCATTTTTTCTATTTATTTTCCTCAATAACCTTTCCTAAAGTTGTCTTTACCCTTATATGGTTCCAAATCACTAAAAAAATCACAAGATTGGCTGCTCCACAAGATTTAAATTGTTTTAACCGCCGAAAAAATTCACACCGCAGCGAATTACCCGCTACGTAGCTTTTGGCCACTGGCCGCTACACCCACCGCAACCGCTATTTTGATCCTTGACTAGGATATGGCATTAATGAAAAGATGCTAAAATCATGTAGAGAAGGAGCCAAGACTTTCCAATAAAGTTCCATTGTTTGACATCTTCAGTATTTTCCTTAATCTTCTCAAACAGTCATTGCATGATTCTCCACTTGATGAATCATTCACGGATCTTTACTAGCCACCGGATCTGCAAACTTTTCCAACAGCGCAAATGGCAATCAATCTTTCTTCTATCACTCGAGTCTTAGCTCTTTCTTACTTTTACCTGTACTTGTTCAAACTGGCGTGTTTCACAAAGATTTGCATCCCAATTTGGTTATTTTTCAGCCTCTTTAGTGCCTCAATCACATTCTTTCTTTTTCTCATTCATTTTCTGAGCCTAAAAGATTCAAAGAAGTCTATTTCTTTTTATTGTCAACAGGATATGGTTGATGAATTGATTGATCTTTAAAAAACTCACATGTGGGACTTGGTAACTCTTCTATCAGAGAAGAAGCATATTGGATGGAGAAGGATCTATCATGCTTTGATGGATCTTTACAAAAGCTCAGTTGCAAAAGGTACCCTCGGGAGTTTGTCTCCCATCAACCATCCATTAGGGCTGCACAGAACCGGACCGCAGACCAGACTGGACCGGACCGGATTTCCGGTTTCAGTGGTCCAAATCCGGTCCGGTCTAGGCGTTTTGGGACCGAACCGGACCGGTTTTATTAATAAGGGGTGGGTGAACTGAACGTACAACGTAGTTCCCATTTCTCAAATCCCCTTCTCAACCTCATTCCCTTCCTTTCCTCCATTCCTCATTCCCTTCAAGCCCAAATCCCCCAATGAATTCGACCGATCTCTCTGGGGAGCAGCTGAGACGATCGACGAGGTATTGTGGGAGTGGGTTTCTTCTTCTTCTTACTTCCCTCCATTCCTCATTCCCTTTAATTGAAGGCTCCTCCTCCTGGCCGCTCCTCCTCCTTCCTCAACTGAATTGAAATAAAAGCCATAGAGTTTTGTCTTTGTCTTTCTCTCTCTAATCTGGAAACAGAGACACAGAGGAGGAGGTGGGGGTGAAAAAGTGAGAAGAAACCCTAACCCTAGCAGATGAGATTATGAAGGCTCTCTGACGAACCCACACGTCTTCGTCGGCGTCGTCGGCGTCTTGGATCCATCTGCGCTCTGTTCTGTATGTCGTCTCAACGTCGGCTTCCTCTTCGCCTGTGGCCGATCGGTGAGTTTCTCTTCTTTTTCTGTCCCTGTCCTCCAATCTTTTTGCTTTTTTCCAATGCTGCCCTTCGGATCCAATATCAGTCTCTCCCCCCTTTCCCTCTTGCTTCTTCTTGACTTGAGGATTTCGTGGTGTGGACCTTTCATTAGCTGATCCCATCATTGATCGCCATGGTAGATATGAAGCTTGTTGGTGCTGATTCTGTCACTATGGTTGTTGTTGTTGTTGTTGTGAATTTGGTGTTTTTGGATTTTTGGAGTGTGGGGTTCGTTAGATGGTGATTTGGTTTAGGCATAAAGGTTGAAGCTTTTTTATTTTTTTTAATGTTTTTGAAGGTTTTGTTTGCATTTTATAGTGCCTTTAGCATGTCTGATGATGATGTGAAATGGGTTTTTGTTAGATTTCTGATATGGGTTCTGTTATGGAGTCTCCTGTTTTTGTTTGGATTTTTGTATCACCTTTTTGTCATGGCAAAGATGGAGTCCATTTTCATGAGTTAATTTTGTTGCTCTGTATCTCACTCTGTATCCCATTTCTCTTCTCTTGTTTTTCTTCCTTTCTCTCTGTTTTCGTTGATGGGAGGAAAAAAAAAAAAGAGAAACCGGTCTGGACCACTTATAAGTGGTCCAACCGGACTGTATTGGACCGGACCAGACCGGACCACTTACCACTTATAAGTGGTCCGGTCCGGTCCTTTATTTTAGGACCAACCAGAAATCCGGTCCGACCGGATTCCGGTCCAAAAACCAGACCGGATTTCCGGTTGTGCAGCCCTACCATCCATGACAAGTCCATCAAATGAAATTTTTGGATCACTGAAAGATGGGTCTCACTGACAGGATACTCGCCTGAGAAATAGTAGCTTAAAGCCTTAAACACAGTACATTTTCCATCATTATATGGTACAAAATGAACCCACTTTTAAACATCTCACTGCTAAGTGCTATCATAACTGAAGTATAACCAAGTGGTGATGGACTTCAACTTATGCATTAGATGGATGTCTAGGTTACATAAAAGCAGCTTTGCTTTGTTGTCCAACATAGTACCTCTGCTTAGACTTTAGTCATAGCAGAAGTCAGCCAGAATCACTTGCCCCATAGTCCATACACTATTGTACCGTGTTAGATAAGTATTAAAATAAAGGACAGCTGAGCACTAGTGTACACTGGAACATAAAGCAAAATGAATTCAGCAAGCACAGTATGAAAAATCTAGTTTTCAAATTCATCCAATCATACTTTCATGCATCAATAAAAAAAATATTATTTTTTTATATAAATACATAAGTTCCACCCTAAACATTAGAGCAAATTCAAAGTTCTAATACACCATACAGCAAAACATTTTGTTGTTATTGTTGACAGTGACTATTTGGTACACTACACATCTATCAGATCCAAGCCGAACGTCCAGGAGACCCTACCTCAGATGGGTAATAGTCCCACGTGATTAGACATTTGAGGGAAGAAAAACAAAGTTCCTTTCACTTAAAATAGGTATGACAATATCATGAAGGGTTAGGATATTACAGCTAATGTGATTTTGAGGATATGGCCCACCTGTCATCAAGATCAGAATCAATGGTTCAAACCAACAAGGAAGGTAAAATTAATGCAGTTGCCCCATTATTACGTGTCCATGTTATGATTTGAGTGATGTCGATAAAATTATGGGAAAATAAATAAACTGTACTGATATGAACTGCATACCTGTTGAGTCCAACATAAACCAATATCAATTGAACTTTGATCTAGTAGAAACTGTCCAACCGCATGCAAAACCTCACTTGCTACTTCGTTAGAAAGCTGATCTACTACAGGACCAGATCTGTCCATCAGTTTCACAAGTAATTGATCATCCCCTGTTGACAACACCTCAGCATACGCAGAATCCATGTCACCAACATGAAGCGCATCCATTGCATGACTCCAAGATGCCCAAAGTCGACCCCTCTCCTGCCCTGAATTATCATCTGTTAGGGCTTCAGCATTTAATTCAGGGATTGCTACTCGAGTTGCAGCCCGTGAAGTTCCATTATCCTCCCCAGCTACCCGGATGGCTTCCAGAGTTGCCTCATCTTTCGAGGCTTGCCAGACACTTCTTGCAGAAGGCCCCTCACCAAGCCTAGGTCCCGGCCCCTTATCCCAAGCTCTCCTGTTACCAACCTGATCACTGTCAAGTTCTGCTCTGGGTGATCTTCCATCACTAGAAGCACCACTAAGGGCTCTTCTAGAGTTCAGATGGCCATTTCTTGAAGCCCCATGTGCATAAGCATCCCATGCATCAGACACATCTGATCTCCAAGGAAAATCTCTCCCCCTCACTCCTGAAGAAATACCATCTGATGAGAGGAACCTCTCGGTATATGGAATCCGTCCATCACCACCCCGCCCCAACTTGGAACTAGAGTAGTCAGGGAGGCCATTGTACTTGCCTAGAGTCCTACCAGAGGTACCCTCAAATCCCATCATCAAATTACTGCCTCTCCTGCCAGATGATACAGCCAAATCTCGTGCCATATCCTCCACAATTCTCTCAAGACCTCTCACTCTGTTTTCTAGAGTAACCATGCTATCATGGGAACCCCCCATGAAGTCCTGCAGTTTACAAAAATGTGAATGGTTATAACTGTTTTGAAGATTAATAAATAAATAAATAAAAAGAAGAAATGAGAAGCAGCTGCAATGCGGATAGCACGAAATAAAAAGAAGAAATGAGAAGTAGCTGCAATGCTGATAGCACGTCATAAACTTTTTTATAGCATGCATCAGTTGAAACACACTGTACAGACCACCTGACCGATTAAGAGGCCTGACAACACATTAGGTAGGCAACACATGTTACAGATTTTATTTTCCCTTTTCTTCCATCTATCTTTTTGGTACATATGCCTCACATCATTAGTGTACCAACCTAGTTTTACCAAGGGATCTATGAAGCAGGATGTGGCACTTGTGCAAACTATTTTTTACCCCTACAAGTCTGCAAGGTTGGATATCGCACTTGTGCACCAAATTCTAACATCCATGTATGTTAGAAAACATCTCTCATTGCATTTATTTTCAATGGAATCTGTAATAGCTTCACTACCTGCAGCATTGCCATGAGATTTGCTTGTTGTCTCTCAAGTTGCGATAGTTGTCTCTGAATTGCTAACCAATTCCCTTTGTGCCCTTCAGAATGACCATCACTTCTGTTAAAACCACCACGGACACTAGTGGCATCTCTTTGATTAATGTCAATCCTATCATCAACATCAAATGCTCTTGATTTCAGGTCTTTGCCCCTAAATACTCTTTGTTCTGCCCATTTATCCCGTGCATAGTCATCTGCATCTTGTAGTTTATTAGTGTACACATCCAATTTTTTCGCACCAATAGGCCCATGAATATCATTTGATTCACCACCTGGAGCCCCATTGTTGTTCGAAATACACCTAGAATCAGCATCATTCAGTTCTGATTCATCACCTTGTGAGTGCGATGAATGTAGAAACCGACGTGGTAAGACCACCTCTACAGGCAAATCACCTGAACCCCTTGTTTCGAGCTTCTGAAAAAATTCTGGATTCAGCTCTTTGTCAGATAAGGCAGGTGCTTTCTTCTTCAATATCCCAACTGTTTTGTCCGAAATGCTGCTTCCCTTGACTTTGGAAAGAGAATCAGCAATAGGGGAAGAAGACATCGATGCATCTGTCCCTGAGGACTCCAGTTTTCTGTCACTTGGATTCAACTTTTTCAGCTCCACTTTCTGCAAAGGTTCTGTTGATTCTGAATCTTTACCATCTGCAGTACAGTATATGAACCAAAACAATGACTGAACAAAATAAAATTTGAAAAGAAATATACGAATGGCAATAAGGAATTCCAAGAACACCTTAGAGGAATTTTTTTGGGAACTGACCATGAGATGCAGCTTTTGGGTCCTCAGAAGCTCCATCTCCCTTTCCTGCAATCTTCTTCCATTGTTGCAATGCCTCTGTCATGCTATCCCTAACAGGTTTTACCTGTTAGAACAAACCAGAAAGTTAAATATTCGTTGAACATTTGCTTCCCCAACACAAGGAATCAAAGATAAGAAACTCGTTGAAATTATGATTTCGTTTGATCCATTGTATACAGCTCAGTCTCAACCAGGACTGTGACATACTCTGAAACCATAACTTTGTTCCTTGCCATGAATATCCAACATGAAAAGGCAGGTAAGAATTTTTCAAGTAATTTGCCAATTAGTCTGTAGAGAATATATACATTTGAATTGAAGTCCAACTTTTCAATGCTTACTCAGTGCATGTAAGAGGAATTCAGTGCCGCATTTATACCTTGTCAAAACGGCAAGATTCAAGTGCAGTTATTGTTGAAGCAGCCCCATCAGCAACCAAGTGACTTGAATGAGATGCCATGACACTCAATGTATCAGCAGCTGCCTTACGAGTAGCCCAATCACTATTCTCAAGACATCCATGAATGCTTTGCATTAAAGCCGGTAAACTCTGAGGAGCAATTGCTACCACCTGCAACAAATTCAAACTTTAAGCATTGTGTTTAGCTATGTTATATTTAACTCATCACGAATCATGATAGTGCTAGATCTATCAAGCATTTCTTTCTTTCCCTCTCTTTTTTTTTTTGGACCACTTGTCCATGGTTCTTTTTTTTAACATTATGGATGGTTGGAGTTTTTGCTCCAAGTGAGCAGGCGTATGAAAATGGTTCCATTGGCATAGCTTGAGGGAGTTGGTAGGAGAAAAACAGAAGAATGTATGAAGAGAAATGCTCCCTATGTAGGTAGTAGCACGTAGCTATGATTAAATATTGGCTCTTGGATTGGTGTCTACAAGTGAAAGTTAGTGCATGTCTTACTTGGACCTAGAAAGAGAAAGTAATGTATCATCCAAAAAAAAAAACCAGAAAAAAGTAATATGATCCTTCACAAAGGTGTCAACTATACCACATAGGGGGACCTATATTCCACGCTCCTGCGTGCCTGGCCACTGGAAATTGATATGGACAAAAACTAGCGTTAGTGATTCATCATCAAGGATGGGGAGAACTTTGAAGAACGATTGTAAGAAATCATCTTGTTGTTTCTGAGGCATGCAGAAGCAAGCGATTCATAAACAGACATCTTGGCTGTTAGAGAAGGCTTGAGATAGTTTGAAATTTTAGGCCCACTACTAGTGGCAAATTTATGAATGCATTTAATTGAATGGATGGGAAGGAGTGGTTGCTTTGGTTGGCAGTTATCCTTTGTGGTGAATGCTACGATGCCCAGATACAGATATGAGTTGGAATATTGGATACAGATATAGGGAACGGGAATACAACCATGCACCATTAGAAATCAAAGGCACAGACCTAAACATGTGTATCCCATCTATGGCATAACATTTCATATTTCATATGAAGATTCTCGTGCAAATTACGGTTTTCTTCTTCACAGAGCTCCTATAATAATGAAATTATCACTGTTTTACAATCCTTACTAATATTTCAATGTGTCAAGGTAAGAAAACTAACATAATTTTATGAAACAATAGACTCGGTAAAGTGGGACACATTAAGACTGTGCAGTCCAAGTATCCATGCACTATCTAGTATGAACGCCAATATTGTATATCGCAAACAAAGGTGCATAAGGCGTATACAAATATCTGGGTATTATAGGGTGAACAGCATTAGATGCGTGCTGTTTTCCATGGGCACATCCTTTTCATATCCAATGGAATTGAGATATTACGATCGTACTTAATGGTGGTAGAGTTGGTACCTATACTTAAAAAAGGGTGATTTGTATCCACTGCCCCAAAGAACTTCACTTTCTTACAATATCATTTAAAGCTTGATACACAGTGGCATTGTATATTATAATCAGAGCGATCATATCTCCCAATTTGAACTCATTAAACCAGATCTCAAATACCTCATCTCAAAACTTCAAGAATAACCATGCATCAAAAAGGGTAAACTCTAGAGAAAAAAACTCGTAAGTATGGATAACAATTCAAAAACTTGTAGCTATTAGAAACAACCCACTGAACAGGAATTCTGTCAACTCATTCAGTATAGTGTCAAAGTGATCGATAAAACTTAAATAAGCAAAAAACAGGTTAACCTGCATTTCTTTTTTATTAGGCAGACAAGATAAATATAATGCACGGGAGGCCTGAATGCTGCTTGCTGAATGATTCAAATTTCAATTTCAAGATTGTGTTATTTCAACTTTCACATGATCTAATTTTTTAGCTCAAGAGTCACGCATTTCGGGGTTCCAAGGAAAAAGTCAACTGTCCGGTCAAAGTCTATCAATTTATGACGGAATCGGTCACTTGAATCGTTTCAGCGCCTCAAATTGATTCAAATTGATTTACAAAAGTTGTCCGGAATGATAATCTCGATCTAATGAGCTCAAAATAACAGTTCGTCAGAATTTATGAATAACAAACCACCCCACCCCCCCCCCCCCCCCCCCCCCCCCCAAGTCTCACTCGAAATTACAGACAGGCTCCAATGGGTTGAACTAGACTCTTAGGTTGGCCTCTTCAGTATAGTGCCAAGTGATCGATATAACTTAAATAAGCAAAAAAAAAAAAGGTTAACCTGCATTTCTTGTTTCCTAGGCAGACAAGATAAATATAATGCACTGGAGGCCTGAATGCTGCTTGCTGAATTATTCAAATTTCAATTTCAAGATTGTGTTATTTCAACTTTCACATTTATACACACATGCAAGCACACAAACCATAAGAACCCAACTAAATCCATACAATTTGAGAGAATGAGAAAATTCATCCAACTAAGAGCAATATAGACCACGTGGTATGCATTCGGCACAATTTCCTGTGTTTCCAAATTAAATTGGCTTTAAAGGACAAAATGAAAGAGTTTTCAAGCCATTCATTTTCCAGGTGTTTGTCCCATAATTGATTAAAAATACAGAAGTGACAATTAGTGCAAAAAATCAGGAGTAGCTGTAGGTGCAGAAAAGATATGACCCACAATAATCTGGGTGCCTTACAGGACTTATCCAAATGAAGAAGATAACCAGCTGCCTGAAAGCCTGAAAGGGAAGAGCAAACGGTCAGAGGACCCTGGCCTGAGCGGCGCAAGGCTCTCCGATGCCTAAGTAAGTGAATGAACTGGAACAAAGGAAGGAGAGGAAGAAGAGAGGCAGAGTAACGACTCTCCGGTTTTGATTGTGCGTACCTTTGCATGTGAAATGAGGCTCTATTTATAGACGCCTGGACGATATCTTTGGATGATATTTTGGTGTGGACCCCATGACGTGATAGGGAAGTCATCATCAGCCCACAAAGTAATAAATGCGGTCCAATCTAGCCCACTTTGCATTTAATGACAGTCGGATCAGCATATCGCATTAAATGCGCGTCATGTTGGGCCAGATTGTGTTGGACGCCTTTGGCAGTAGGGGTACCATCGGATCCATCCTCGGGCCTTGCCCTGATTTGGCCTCAACCGCTGGATGCCGCCCTGTCAGGGATCTGGCGAAGATTGTGGACGGCTGAATGTCGCATCTGTCCCACTGGCTCGTGCCCCTATTCCTCCACGTGTCCAATGACGTGGGGGGCGAAGGGCGCGAGTGGAGACTCTTCTTGCTTCAGCTTTCGTCCCGGCACCTTCGGCCGAGGTGGAGCTTTCAGCCGAGGTGGGCACCTGGGTAGCCGATCTCGGCGCTAGCGGCCCGGACCTGCCTGACTTCGGCTGGGGCCCCTGTCCTGGTAGCCGAGGTGAGTCTGGTGCCACGTGGGTGGCACGCGGATGGCACGTGAGAATGCTTAGTCCCATCTGATGGCTGTGATTAGCGTAATCCTGGAGCTTTGGAAATCTCCCCACACAATTGCCCCCTAGCTTTTGACCTCTTAAGCGTCCTAGCCTTTAGTGGTCAGAAGCTAGAGAACCTGTCTGGAGATGCAGCGATCATTGCCTGGTGTCGCTTCAACTTTTCTGAGGCAATAAATGCTTCGTCCTGTCCGTCCTGGGAAGCGAACCGACGGCTACACGTGTAGCTTCCTTACTGATTGCGCTGTCTCATTAATGGAACAGGCGCGGATTGCGAAATCCGTCTCTTCAAATTCGAAAGTGGCGCCCAAAGAGGGTTCCCTTTCTATAAATAGGATCGTCTCCTTTCTTTCTTTTTTCTGATTTCCTTTGCCCTTGCCTTCGATTTCTACTCTGCTCTTCGAGATTTCTCTGGCGAGGACAACCGTAGGACGCGCCCAGATCTGTTTTTGACTCGCCCTTCCGCTTCTGTAAGTAACTTCGTGCCCCTGTCTGGTTTTTAGGGTTTCTCCACCTTTAGGGTTTCTTTCCGCTATCTTCTTCTTTTAGACATGGGCACCCCTAGGTTTCGGTTAGATACAGACGAGGGCATGGCTAGGTTTAGGGCTACTTACAACATCCCGGAGGGAGTTCGCCTCAGGCCAGCGGATCCCATCGACTAGGCCACGCGCGGCTGGTCCTGCGGCTGGATGCCGTTCCCTCTGATCTCCGTGATCGAGGGCGGGGTCAGATTTCCTCTGCACCCCCTCCTTAGGGCCTGCCTTAGCACGTGGTCGATTACCCCGTGCCAGTTAATGCCCAATGGCTTCAAAGTCATCATGGGCACGGCAAAACTGAACGAGATCTTGGGGACCAACCTGGGTGTCCATGACATCGAGGACGTCTATGACATTTGCAAGGTCGGGGGAGACAATTACTATCTCCGGGTGAAGCAGCGCCGAATAGGCTTCGTCCTGGCCCTGGAGGATTCCAGTAAGAACGCCGAGGAGGACCTCTTCTGTGTGTCTGGAGACTGGGAATTCGGCGCCGGCGAGGACAGGAGACTGATGGTCCCTCGCCACCTCGGGGCCGTCCCAAGTAAACACTGCTTCTTTTCCCTTGTTTGTTTTGCTCAACCTTTATGTTGCCGAGCTGATACTCTTTGTTGTTTGTGGCGCAGAACTGCACGCGAGGCGACGCCGAGCTGTGAGCGAAGGCTGGAGGAAGAACGTCGACGACCACAAGAAGGTCGAGAGGTATAAAGGGCACGAGACCAGATCGGCCTGGAAGCTGTTAGGGTATACGCCGAGGTACCGTGGCCACTACAGGAGAATCGGAGCAGCTTCGGAGGACGAGCCGCAGCTTGATCATCCTCCCGTCACCTTGGCGGTGCCTGCCGGGGTCCCTTTAATCGACCCTGCTGCGAGCCGAGCTGCGTCTGGCTGCTAAGGCATCCACTTCTTCTAGCTCGGGGTCGCCGAACCTGAGGGAGATAGTAGACGCCTATTCGTCCGACCAGGAGGAAGGAATGGAGGGAGGATCAAGAGTGCCTGGTACCAAAGATCTAGCGGCCAAGTTTAGGCAAAGATCTTCTTCTGCGACACCTTCGTCTGCCAGCACCCGCACCGCTTCGGGCTCAGGGGGGTGCTGCCGCCACTTCTGCTCTTGCCCCTACACCGAGCGAGGGAGCGCGGCGACGCTCGCCGGATCGCCCGAGGGAGGGGTCCCCGCCCAGGAAGAAGTCCAAGGCGGGCGAGAAGGACTCGGAGGCTGAACAGCCTCCGAAGGGTAAGACTCCTGCGCGAGCTCCTGGGGGCAAGGTTCCGCCTGAGAAGGGTGCGCCGGCTAGCAAGGTTACTGGTGGGGCGGCCCGCGAGCTCACCGTCTCGGTAGGGCAAGGGTCCGGATCGGCCTCCGAACCTCGAACTGCCCCAACGGCATGGAGACCCAGGATGGAGACGCAGCCTGGGAAGCCTCTAAACGTCGATGACTGGTTGATGGGGAACACCGACGTCATTGGAGCCCTCGCGAAAGCTTGCGCATTACCGCAGGACATGGAAGTGCACGCGAGGTATGACAACGATAGCCTGATAGGTCTCGGCGATTCAGGCTAATCTTTTGGTAAGTATCTCCAACGCCTTTCTTCAAGTGCTTTAGCTTGGCTGCTTCTATTCGACTTTTTTTTTTCTTTTGCAAAACGTGCAGAGGCTCCTGGCAGTGATGGAAAGGAGTGACAGGAACGTTGCGAAGGTTACCCAGCTGGAGTCTGAGAGGGAGAGGCTGAAGAAAGAGCTGGAAGAGCTGAGGAAGAGTAGCGCCGAGGCGACCGCTCAGCTGGAGGTAACTCTGGTCAGCGTTACTGACCTCACGTCGAAGACCCATCAACTAAAGGGTGACATCTGGACGAAGACTAAGAGAATTGCCCAGCTGGAGTCAGAGCTGGCCAGATCGAGGTCTGAATCGGCGGCTGAGGCGACGAGGCTGCGCGGCGAAGTGTTGGCCGGGCGCGCCGAAGTCGAGAAGCTGAAGACAGGGAACGCCGAGCTGAAGAAGGAGAAGGCTTCTCTGCTGTTTGAGGCTCAGTCTTCTTTCCAGAAGGGGGTGGACCAGGCCACTGAGGAATATGAGAAGCAGGTGGAGGAAATCACCTCCATTCTGTTCGAGGAAGGATGCTTGGCCGCACTGAGGCGTGCGGGGGTCCCCGAAGACCACCCGGTCTATCGGAACTTGCCGAAGTATTCGGACCCGGTCCCTGAGCCGAGCTCTGCTCCTTTGGGCGAGAGTGCCCCAGTCGAAGCCCCTGCAGCTGATCCTGCCCCGGATGGTGCCCCAACTGTTCCACCTGCCAGCGTCGCCTCGGTCGCGCCTCAAGGCGAAGCTTCCTCTGCCCCTGCTGCTGGTGATGTGCCAGACAAGGCTGCGGTCGTAGCCGAGACCGCTGGTTCATTAGAGTCAGTGATCATACTGGTGGAGTCGCCGAAGCCGCAGTAGTTGTACCTTGCTCTTGCTTTTTGTAATTTCTCTTTTCTATCTTTTGTATGTAACATTCAGCCCTGTAATATCCTTTGCCTTTAATGAAAAACAGAGCATCTTTACTTGTGCATTTTCTCTCTTCCTCTTTCTTTTGAGTTTGGCCGAATACCTTTTATGTGATGTGACGTGAGAGCCTTGAGTCAGAGAGAGTACCGAACGATCTTCATAGCTATCTGTGCCGATTCTCCGTATTCTGGAGACCATAAATAGCAGTAAGTGTGGTGATATGACCAATGAGGAAAACGAGCGGATGGCTCCACGTGGTGTCATCAGAACCGCTGGTCAGCATTTAGGAAGACGTGCACCTCACGTAAGGCGTGGGAGATCTCGCCCCATAATTTCCTTCGAAGACCGGGCCCTTCTTCTTCCTATAAATAGGAGTGGTAGGCTCGCCATGGGAGAGAAAAAGCATAAATCATATAAACAATCTGACAGCCATGTTTGGTAGATCGTTAGGAATATTTGACCAGGGGGGAACCCTTGCGCCAGAAGACGGCTTTCTCCGAGGGGGAAAGTCTGTCGTAGTCTACGCGCTCTCTGAAGACGATCCTCGTGGACTACGCGCTCTCTGAACGCGGGTCCACGACCAACCCTCTCCGGCGCGGCTGCATGGGAATCTTTGCAGCTGTGGGTTGGTGGCGCCCCCTGCGTTTGGCGATCTTGTTTTCATCCCAAAGGACTCTGCGTGGAACCATGCCCCTGGAGCATGCCGCAGATCTTCTTGTGGGATATCAAGACCTCTGAGCGGCGGGCAGGACCGAGACGCCCTTGGACCGAGGGGGCTCTTTTTTGCAAAGTTTGGTCTAACCGACCATAGGGTATTATAGAGCTCAGCGAGGTCCAGGATCTTCAAGCTTGCAGTCTAGAGGGCGTTGAAGGGCTCAGGATGCTGAAGGCCGAACTGAAGAGTTGGTGAAGATCAGAGCCTCCCAGTCTTCATTTCTTTTTCTGTTTTCAGAGGGCTGCGAGCCTCCTTTCTGTACTTTGTTTTCTTCTCTGTAACCCTTGTAATGAAGTAATTACAATGAATAAAAAGAGCAAATTTTGTGATCATACAACCTGTGTACAATACTTCTTTTTTGCTTTTTTGAACATACAATTGTGATACTTGTATTTCTGTGCTGCTTTTTTGCACTTTAGTGCTTGCACTGCTCTTTTTCTTTTGAAAACCGTCATTGGCCGAAATGGACCAGCATTGGCCGAGACGAACAGTCTTGCACCGAGATGAAACCCAAAGTCCTTGATGATCTCGGCTGTGCGAACCTGAGTTTGGGAATGATCTCGGGGGTGTATGATCCCGGAATTTAAGAAGCGACTGGTTGCATGAATCCGAAGCCTCTTCCAGGGTTAGGAACCCAAACTTTAGGAGACGACTGAGTGTATGAACTCGAAGCCTTCTCCAGGGTCATGACCCAAACTTTAGGAAACGACTGAGTGTATGAACTCGAAGCCTTTTCCAGGGTCAAGGACCCAACTCAATGACCCAAACTTTAGGAAACGACTGAGTGTATGAACTCGAAGCCTTCTCCAGGGTCAAGGACCCAAACTTTAGGAACGACTGAGTGTATGAACTCGAAGCCTTTTCCAGGGACAAGGACCCAAACTTTAGGAGACGACTGAGTGTATGAACTCGAAGCCTTCTCCAGGGTCAAGGACCCAAACTTTAGGAGACGACTGAGTGTATGAACTCGAAGCCTTTTCCAGGGACAAGGATCCAAACTTTAGGAGACGACTGAGTGTATGAACTCGAAGCCTTCTCCAGGGTCAAGGACCCAAACTTTAGGAGACGACTGAGTGTATGAACTCGAAGCCTTCTCCAGGGTCAAGGACCCAAACTTTAGGAGGTGACTGGATGTATGAATCCGAAGTCTCTTCCAGGGTCAAGGACCCAAAGCTGCCGAACTCGGATGAGAAGAGATGACACAGATTGATGGCAAATGCTGCTTTCATTGATTCTGAGACTCATGTTACATCTTTAGAAATAGAATTTCTTTAAGTGGGATGCATTCCACGGTCTTGGCAACGGCTTGCCTTCTGAGTCTTCGAGCTTGTAAGAGGATCGTCCTGCCAGTGAGACCACCCTGAATGGGCCATGCCAGTTCGGGGCCAGTTTTCCTTCATTTGGATCTTTGTCAGCTGGCAGGGTCTTCTTCAGGACTAGCTCTCCTACGGAGAAACTTCTTTCTCTGACTTTTTCATTGTAGCCTCAGGCTAGCCGCTGCTGATAGTCAGTCAGTCGTAGGGCTGCTGCTTCTCGACGCTCGTCTGCTAGGTCCAGCTCCATTGCCAAGTTTGTCTCGTTTCGGCCCTGGTCGACCAATTCTGTCCTCAGGGTGGGGAAGCCAATTTCTAGGGGAATGACCGCCTCCATCCCATAGGCCAGAGAGAAAAGGGTCGCCGAGGTGGATCGCCTTGGAGTCGTTCTGTATGCCCACAGCACGCTGGGAAGCTCCTCTACCCATCTCCCTTTTGCCTTGTCTAACCGCTTCTTCAGGCCGTCCAGGATTATCTTGTTAGAAATTTCGGCCTGGCCATTGCTCTGTGGATACGCCGGAGTGGAGTAATGGTTTCTGATGCCATGCTCTTGGCAGAAGTCCTTGAAGGATTTGGAGTCGAACTGAGTCCCGTTGTCTGAAATCAGGGTCCTGGGGATGCCAAACCTTGTTATGATGTTCTTCCACACGAAGTTCCTGGAGTCCCTATCAGTGATGGAGGACAGCGGCTCAGCTTCTATCCACTTCGTGAAGTAATCCCTCGCAACGATCAGCCATCTCTTGTTCCCTGGAGCTCGGTGGAGAGGCCCCACAATGTCCAGCCCCCATTGAGCGCAGGGCCATGGACTAGAGAGGGGACTCAAGTCTTGCGCTGGCTGATGGAGAGAGTGGGAGAACTTCTGGCACTTCTCGCATTTCCTGGCGTATACCTGCGCGTCCTTTTGCATGTAGAGCCACCAGTAACCTTGGCTTATAGCCCTGTAAGCCAGTGATCGACCTCCGATGTGACTGCCACAGATTCCTTCATGGATCTCATACAGGAAGTTGTACACCTTGGTCGAGTGGACGCATTGGAGGTACGGACCCGTGAAGGATTTTCTGTAGAGTTTGCCTTCGGGAGATAGCCAAAATCGAGCTGCCTTGACCCTGATTCGGTGGGCTTCAGTCTTGTCCTTGGGGAGCTGGTCGTCTCTCAAGTAGGAGATGATTGGGTCCATCCAACTCGGACCGAGATCAACACAAAGGACTTGCCGAGGTGAGTGGAGCTCTAGGCTTGATCTTGAAATTGATCCAACTTCGACAGTCCTTTTCTTTCCTGCTTCGACAGCGGAGGCCAGGTTTGCAAGCGCATCAACGTGCGTGTTGGTATCTCTGGAGATCTGCTTGACCTCGGCTGTCTGGAAGTGAGAGAGCAGTTTTTTCGCGAGGGCTAAGTAGGCCGCCATCCTGTTGTCCCTGGCCTGGTAGTCTCCAGCGAGCTGGCTAGTTACCAGTTGCGAATCGCTGAAGATCACCAGGTGCTGGGCTCCGAGGATTTGGGCGCTGTTCAACCCTGCTATCAGTGCTTCATACTCTGCTTCATTGTTTGTTGCTTTAAAGTCCAAGGTGAAGGCTTGTTCTATGACCAGCCCCTCTGACGATTGGAGGACTATGCCAGTGCCAGCTCGCTTGGAGGTGGACGAACCGTCAACAAAGACCTTCCATGCCGAGGCGGGAGCTTGTTCGACCTCGGTGACTTCAGGCTCATGCCCTACGCCCCCCAGTTCCGCGCCGGACTGGGGCGAAGCCGAGCTTGGAGAGACAAACTCTACAATGAAGTCTGCCTAGAATTTGGGCTTTGATCGCAGTCCGGGGACGGTACTGAATATCATACTGCCCCAGTTCGACTGCCCACTTGGAGATTCGCCCTGAAAAGTCAGCTTTTTTGAATATGGAACGGAGTGGATGCTCCGTGATCACCACAATGGTGTGGGATTGGAAATAATGGGAGAGCTTGCGGGAGGCGCTAACGAGCGCCAGAGCAAGCTTCTCCAACAAAAGGTATCTGGTCTCGGCATCGAGCAGGATCTTGCTTGTATAGTAAATTGGCTTTTGAACTCCTTCGTCCTCTCTGATGAGGACGGAGCTCACCGTATGATCCGAGACCGCAAGATATAGATACAAAATCTCCCCCTGAGTTAGGGTATAGAGTAAAGGTGGTGCAGACAAATAAGTTTTGAGTGCTGCCAATGCCTGGTCGCACTCAGGGGTCCACTGGAATTTTAAATTTTTTCTCAGAAGCTGAAAGAAAGGCCTGCACTTATCTGATGATCGGCTGATGAAGCGATTGAGTGCGGCAGCCATGCCTGTGAGCTTCTGAACTTCTTTTGTAGTAGATGGGCTCTGGATGCCCAAGATTGCAGTGATCTGGTCCGGGTTGGCCTCTATCCCTCTCCGCGTTACCAGGCTTCCGAGGAATTTGCCAGAAGCTACGCCGAAGGCGCACTTGGAAGCATTCAGCTTGAGCTTGAACGCGCGAAGGATGCCGAAGACTTGGGCCAGATCCGCCAGATGGTCGCTGGAGAGCTTGGACTTGACGACCATGTCGTCAATGTAGACTTCCACCGTCTTGCCGAGCTGAGCCTGGAACATCTTTGTCACGAGGCGCTGATACGTTGCCCCCGCGTTCTTCAGTCCGAAGGGCATGACCTTGTAGCAATAAGTGCCGCGGGGGGTTATGAACGCGGTCTTCTCCTCGTCCGGCTCGTACATCGGGATCTGGTGGTAGCCTCTGTAGGCGTCGAGGAAGCTCATTCGGTCGTGGCCGGCGGTGGCGTCGATCATCTGATCAATCTTCGGAAGGGGGAAACTATCTTTAGGGCAGGCCCTGTTGAGATCGGTGAAGTCTACGCACACCCTCCATTTGCCGGTTTTCTTCTTAACCACCACCGTATTGGCCAGCCAGACCGGGTACTGGACCTCCCGGATTGCGCCTGCCTCCAGCAACTTGTCGACCTCTTCGACAACCGCGTCTGTCTGCTGCAACCCCGTCCTTCGGGCTCTCTGCACCACCGGCTTGTGGCTGGGATCCACATTGAGCTTGTGGCACATGACCTCGGGGTCGACCCCAGGCATTTCGCTCGGGGTCCAGGCGAAGACATCCACGTTCTGCATTAGAAACCTTGAGAGCTCGGCTCTCTCTTCGTCTGGCAGCTGCGTGCCAATCAGGAAAAATCTATCGGGGTCTGCTGAGTCGAGCCTGACTTCGGCTAGGTCCTCTATACTTTTCTTGTCAGGATCTCGGCCGATCTCATCTAGACCCTTTTCGAACTCTGCCAGGTTGACGCGCTCTGGCTCCTTCTCTGCTGGGACTACGGCCAGCATGCACTGCCTAGCTTGCTGCTGATCTCCTTCCACTGTGACCACTTCCATCTTGCCCTCCTTGCCTTCGAGTACGAACTTTAGCTTCTGGTGGAGGGAAGAAGGGACTGCTTCCAACTTGTGGAGCCACGTTCTGCCCAGGATGACGTTGTAGGGAGAAGGGGCGTCCACGACTAGAAAGTCGGCCAACACGGAGGCTCCGCCCACTCGGGTTTCCAGGGTGATTTTACCCTTGGGATAAACTGGCTTGGCGGATAACCCTAGCAAGGGTGCACGAACCTCCGTGAGGTCGGCTTCTGAGAGGTTCATCTTTTTGAAGCACTCATAGTAGAGGACCTCGGAAGAGCTGCCGGAGTAGACGAGGATCCTCTTCACAGTGAAGTCCTTCAGCTTCATGGTCAAGAGCAGAGGGTCGTTGTGAGGGAGCTGGATTCCCTCCAGATCTTTGTCTGAGAAAGAGATTGCTGGTCGGTCGCGGCGAGGTCTCTTGGGCGCTGGCCCGAGTTCAGCTCTCGTCACTTCCTTCCCGTGCGAGGCCCGCCTGGCTTCAGCACGAGCCTGAGGGCTGTCTCGAGCTGAGGGAGAAGGAGCTGAGGGAGCCAGGTGGATCACATTGATGATCTTTTCAGAGTCTTCACTGTCCGGATCCCTGGCCACACTCTGATAAGCTCGACTACCGCCGCCGCTGCCGACGTCTCCTGCCTTTACGAACTCCGCGAGATGGCCTTCCTTGGCGAGCTTCTCCAAGTGAAACTTCAGACTTCTGCACTCCTCGGTCCTGTGCCCGTTACCCTTATGGTAGGTACAGAACCTGGATTGGTCACGGGTGGAGGGATCGCCTAGCAAGGGACGAGGCCATCTGAAGAACGGCTGGGTCTTGACTTTGTTCATAACCTGGTGGATTGGCTCCTTGAAGACGATGCTCATAGACTGGTAGGTGTCGGGGGGAGGTCTGGCCCTCCTGCTGCCCCCGGACCTGGACACTGAAGCTCTTGCCGAACTGGAGACCCAGGTTTGCTTCGGTTCTTGCCTCTGGTATGGCTTCTTACCCCGCTGTTGGGGCTGACTGTTCCTTTCTTTGGGCTCCGGGCCTGCGATCTCCCGGTCTTCCTCCTCCCGAGCTCGGATTTCGTCCTCCTCCCGGGCGATAAAGCGTTTTATCCGGGACATCAAGGCCGGCATGGAGGGAGCGGGATCTCCTGCCAAATCTTTCCGCAGCTCGTGCCCTGGTAACAGGGCATTCTGGAAGGCTAAAGTCGCCACCTCTTCTCTGGTATCCTCGATTTGGCTGTAAACTGCCCAGAATCGCCGGGCGAACTGGGTGAGGGTCTCGCCCTGCTTCATCTTTAGAGCGAGGATGTCAGCGTCGGTCTTGGGGACGACGCTGTAGGCTTGGAACTTCTTGAGGAAGGAGAGCTGGAGCTCTTTCCAACTCGAAATAGACTTTCTCAGGTAGAGCGCAGAACCACTTCAGAGGGAGGTCGCTCAAACTGGAGGAAAAGATCTTACAGTTGAGATGGCCCTTATTCCCCCAGATGGACATCTTTTGGGAGAAATGACGGAGGTGAGCAGACGGGTCGGACAGTCCGTCATAGGGGACGAACCGCGGGACTGAGAACTTCTTGGGCAAGGGAGTTCTCTCGATGTCCCGGGTGAAAGGAGAGGCCCCCAGATCGGTGGGGCCACAGATCTCTTGCTGGTCCCGCATCTCCAGGTTGCGCTGGAGAGCTAGCTTGATGCGCTTGTCGAGCCGCTCCTGCTCGTCGTCCTTCTCTGGCGTCAGCGCTCTTGGCTTCCGCTTTGCATGGCCTCGACCATGATGGCTATGAGCTCGCCCGTCGCGGCCACGATGGCTACGGGTGTTGCTCGAGCCCTCATCGTAGGCATAGCTGCGCTTTTGATCCAGAAAGGCCCTTAGATCCTCTCGGGATGGCTGGACTACCTTGCTTTGGACAGCTCTCTTTTCGCCTTGGGGCTTTGAGGGCTGCCTTTGAGAGGCATTTTGCACCGCTCTCAGCTGCTGCTGGAGCTGGCGGATTAGTCGCTCCTGGTCCTGGAGGAGAGCGTTTTGAGCTGTGATGTCTCCTCCAGCATCAGGGGGTTGCACGCGGCGTGGCTCCTCCACTGCTGGAGCTTTGCCTTTGAGAGGGTGCTCACGTCGACGCTCCCCTCGTGGGGGAGGCGGGACTTCATCGTCAGATTATGAGGTCTCGACTCCCTCTCGGAAAGGAATCTCGAAGAAGGGTCGCGAGGCTACGCGCTCCTTGCCTGCTGACGCGCCACGGTCCGCTCCGGGCCGTCCCTGAGGAGGGACGTCCGCCGACGGGCCCGGACGCTCGAGTATTGCTCTCTGGGACTCTCCGCCCTTCTTAGCTTTCGGAGGCATAGTTTTTGGGAAGATTGAGAAGGTTGGGAAGGTTGGGATAGTACTTTCCCACAGACGGCGCCAATTGTAGGTGCAGAAAAGATATGACCCACAATAATCTGGGTGCCTTACAGGACTTATCCAAATGAAGAAGATAACCAGCTGCATGAAAGCCTGAAAGGGAAGAGCAAACGGTCAGAGGACCCTGGCCTGAGCGACGCAAGGCTCTCCGATGCCTAAGTAAGTGAATGAACTGGAACAAAGGAAGGAGAGGAAGAAGAGAGGCAGAGTAACGACTCTCCGGTTTTGATTGTGCGTACCTTTGCATGTGAAATGAGGCTCTATTTATAGACGCCTGGACGATATCTTTGGATGATATTTTGGTGTGGACCCCATGACGTGATAGGGAAGTCATCATCAGCCCACAAAGTAATAAATGCGGTCCAATCCAGCCCACTTTGCATTTAATGCCAGTCGGATCAGCCCATATCGCATTAAATGCGCGTCATGTTGGGCCAGATTGTGTTGGACGCCTTTGGCGGTAGGGGTACCATCGGATCCATCCTCGGGCCTTGCCCTGATTTGGCCTCAGCCGCTGGATGCCGCCCTGTCAGGGATCTGGCGAAGATTGTGGACGGCTGAATGTCGCATCTGTCCCACTAGCTCGTACCCCTATTCCTCCACGTGTCCGATGACGTGGGGGGCGAAGGGCGCGAGTGGAGACTCTTCTTGCTTCGGCTTTCGTCCCGGCACTTTCGGCCGAGGTGGAGCTTTCAGCCGAGGTGGGCACCTGGGTAGCCGATCTCGGCGCTAGCGGCCCGGACCTGCCTGACTTCGGCTGGACCCCTGTCCTGGTAGCCGAGGTGAGTCTGGTGCCACGTGGGTGGCACGCGGATGGCACGTGAGAATGCTTAGTCTCATCTGATGGCTGTGATTAGCGTAATCCTGGAGCTTTGGAAATCTCCCCACACAGTAGCCATCGGTACTATCGAAATCATCCAAATCAATTCATCAATGTTCTATAACCCCATAAAACCCATTAATTCAACCAAATAACCAAAGCAAGCACCTCAAATTCTAAAAAGGCCAATGCGTCATAGGTACAACAAAAGACATTTGTTTAGCACAAGTCATTCAAATCTAGCCTGATTAAACTCTCTATAACTCCACTCCCAACCCATGAAACATATCAAATCAACCAAACAATGCTAAGAAAAACTAAAACGAAAAGAAGAACATAATTTACACAAAATGGGTGTCTATAATGTCTAGTCATGCACTACAATCATCCAAACCCATCAGATCAAGTTCTATAAACACTCCACAACCCAAATATTCAATCAAAAACACCACAGAGCAAATAAGACAAAAGAACAATTAACCAAATCTTTCCTCCATACCTGGGACAGGCTGGACACAACAGAGAGCACAGCAGCCTTGGCAAGAAAGTTGGGGTTGGCAAGGTATTTACAGATCCTGGGGCAGAGCTTCTGGAACGCGGCAACAGGGGTCTCCCGGGCGCTCTCTACCATCTTCGCGAGGCACATCGCCGCCCCAGCCTGGACCGCCTTGTTCTGCTCCGCCATTGCCTCAAAGAGGGGGCGCACAAAGATGGCGACCACCTCCCCATCTGCGCGGAGGTACTGGGCAGCAAGGGAGCCGACGGCATCCCGGCAAGCATCCCGGACGGAGGAGTCGGCATCTTTGAGGCGGCGGGCGATGTGGGCAATGATTTTGGGGAGGTGGGCGGAGGAGGGGTCGGGGTGGGAGGTGGCAGCAAGGGCGAGGAGGCGGAGGGACTCCTTCTTGAGGGCGGGCTTAGGGTCGGAGGAGGAGTCGTAGAGGCAATTGAGGAACATGGGGAGGGAGTCGGCTGCGAGGGAGGCGATGACGGAGTGGAGCTCGTCGACGGCGATTTGGTGGGTGTCGCGGTCGGAGAGCTTGGAGAGGGAGGTGAGGATGCGCTGCTTCAGCTCCACCATGGCCAGGTGGGAGGAGAGAGAAGGAGATGGAAATGGCTTTGAATATGAAGAAGATGAGGAGGAGGAGGAAGGAGGAGGGGGTTGGGATTGGTGTTGAGTGGGGATGTTTGATGATGTGGGTTTTGAAGAGGAGGGTTTGGAGGATTTGGGGTTGTTTGTAGACATTTCAAAACACCCCTCAATCAAAACTAGGAAAAAATTATATGTAAGGGAATGTCAGTTATGGAGAAATGTAGAGAGAGAGAGAGAGAGGAGTTCTTGAGGTGCTTCTGCAGAGGGGTGTGTGTGAAAGAGAGAGAGTGGCAATGGTGATTGTATGTTTGAGAATATGTTGTGGAGAGGGAGAGGGGGAAATTGTATGGGGACTGGGGGGAGATTGGAATGGGGTACCAAGAGTGTGAGATCTGGAGGAGAGGGTACACTATAGTGTGAGTCTTGAACAACTAAAGAAGGTGGTGGTGGCTGACCACGAACGAATCTGACATAAATGTCCATGTCAATGGGGACCCGATTGGGAAATGGTTAGGAAACTTGCTTTTGATTTTTGTAGTATTTTTTTTTTTTTAATCTTTATCTTTGGTAAATGCTCACACATTCGCTTGAGGCAGATGAGATCTCTCAACATCAGTGCTAGAGATTGATCATTGGGTTGTTTCTCTTGAAGTGAATTTCACTTCACCACTGGAGTACCGGTGAATTGGCATTTTTCAATTTTATATATATATATATATAAGAGGCCAGCTCCCCTAAGCTCAAGCTTAGGATAAGGTAAGCTCAAGTGTATGGTGGGGCCCACTTGAGGACCCACATGGGGATGGAGGTGGGGGGATTTCAAGGACTCTCTAGGATCTTACTCCCTGCAAAAAATCAACCTCAACCGTAATTTCTATCATCTCCATATGGGCCCAAGAGTTTAATGGTCAACAATCCATTCGGATTAATATATAGTCAATCCAACGGTCCAGTAAATTCGGATTTTATCGAAAGTTGGTGGACATGTGCAATTTAAGGGGGTCATGTGTTTGGTCCATTTGGATGGACCAAAGGTGGGCCCCACAAGCATGAGCTTACGAAATTCTCTCCCTAAGCTCGAGCTTAGGGGAGCCTTGGCCTATATATAATTCATTGATATGGGTAGAGATGCAATTGAACAGAGTTGAACTAGTGCTTATTTCTTTATTAGAATTTTAAGAATTTATGTATTGAGGAATCTCAAATTCTCCTAACAGTGTCTTTTGAGGTGGAATTCTTTGCACACCCACCATTTTTTGAAAGATTTCAACGAGTATACCTTTGTGGTAAATTCCGAAACTAAAACCCCCCCCCCTTCCCCCTTCACTCTCCCTCTCCTCCCCATTCTCTTCTTCTCTTGTCACTCTCCCTCTAACCTAACCTCAAACCCTACCCCCACTCCAGCCACCACTACCCCCTCTCTCCCTCTCCTTGTCCCCTCCTCTCTCTCTCCCCCTCCGGCGGTGCTACCAGAGGGGTCGGTGGTGGCTGGGGTGGGGATAGGGTTTGAGGTGAGGTTAGTTTAGGTATTATAGGGGATGTGCAAAGAGAGTTTTGAAAATTTCAAATTCAATGGTGGGTGTAAAGAGAAAGAGGTGTACAAAGAAAAATGGGAGGGGTGCATTTAGATGCTTTCTTAATAGAATTCCAAGAATTCATGTCCGGAGGAATCTCAAATTCTTCAAACATTTCCCCCTCGAGGTGGAGTTCCAAATCCCTCCTCTTGGTGGAGCATTTGAAATTCCAACCAACTACATAGAGAATGAAATTTTAGGAATTCCATTTTTACTGGTCCTTCCATTTAGACAACTTTCGTCATTCTTTTTACCGATCCTTCCATTTAGGCACCTTTTGTCATTCTTTTTACCAGTCCTTTCATTTAGTTTTTTATAATATGACAAGTTTTCATATACTATATATACTACTACTTTTACCACCAACTTCACTCATATTCATATAACTTTTATGATATGACAACTTTGTCTTTACTAACTAAATCAGACAAACCAAAAAGTCTATTACAAAAAAGTCGGATTAAAAACAACTCTGTTTCAAATAAGACTTGCCACTCAGTCAAGTTGTGTTTAATAGACATTAATGAAGCTTAAGCTGAGTTTGGGCTTACACTTGATTTGAAGAAGGGCAAAGCTTAGAAAGCTTAGGCCCAGCTCATGCTAATATAATTTTTGCAATATAATTTAGGTACAAAATGCACTTTTCATGTGCAAAATGGGGAGTGTCCCTCACCCTATGGTTAGGGAAAGATGCATTCATATGTATATTTCCCTAACCATAGGGTGAAGGACACTTCCATTTTCTGAAAATTTCTAAGTACAAAATGTACTTTTTAAATACATAGGGTGAGGTACAAAATGCACTTTTCATGTGCAAAAAGGGGAGTGTCTCTCACCCTATGGTGAGGGAAAGATGAATATGAACATTCCCCTATATATAGGGGAACATTCATATGCATCTTGGTGAGGAACACTTCCCTTTCTGGAAATTTCCAAGTACAAAATGTACTTTTTTAACTACATAGGGTGAGGTACAAAATGCACTTTTCATGTGCAAAAAGGGGAGTGCCCCTCACCCTATGGTGAGGGAAAGATGCATGTGAACATTCCCCTATATATAGGGAAACATTCATATGCATCTTGGTGAGGGACACTTCCCTTTCTGAAAAATTCCAAGTACAAAATGTACTTTTTAAGTACATAGGGTGAGGTACAAAATGCATTTTTCATGTGCAAAAAGGAGAGTGTCCCTCACCCTATGGTGAGGGAAAGATGCATATGAACATTCCCCATATATATATAGTTATTTTAAGCATTATTTATATAATTAACATTATAGCATTGTTCTATAAATTAATTAACCAGTCTATCATCAATGAATGGAAAGGCCCATTTAATGAATAACGAATGGCTAATTGGACTTGTGTGTGGTGTAGTCGTGTAGATGACATGGATTCCAAAATGATGGATTTACATATGCTAAATTAGGTAGTTAGCAATTCTACTATTATTTTGTCGCTAAACATTGTTCATTTCTTATATAAGTGTATCTACTGGAAATTTTGAGAAATAAGAAATCCATTGTTCGGATTTTGGTTTCTTGAAAAACACTATCCATAATATTGCATTTCGATGCAGGAGAAGTGTTTAAAATAGCCCCTTTGAGGACCCTTTTCTTGTTTGAAAAAAAATACCTTCTTTTATATAGAGTCCCACATCTTATATAGGCATGTCAATTTGCCCATGAGGCCCAACTAGGCACTTAAAATGAGGGCTTTGTTTCTAAGGAAAAGCCCTAGGACTGGGCTTGGATAATTTTTTGCAGGCCCTGAAATTTGAGGACTAGGCTTGGACGGTACTAGCCCGGCCCAACCCCGGCCCTCCTACTCTTTTTTATTTTATACACACGCACACTATAATTCCCTTATAACAGTCACGTAGCAGTATAAAATAGAGATATGAAAGCAATTTCATACCCACATACCCATTACAAAATACCCTAATAAGTGTTGCATAGTTTCTTTTCATCCATTTCTTCTAGTTTTATTACATTTAATTTAGGCTTTTAATATTATTTTACGTATTTTTACTAGTGCAAAAGGGGGTGTACTCCTATTAGTAAGGATATGTATTTTCCTTTATAGAGCAACTTAGGATGCCAACCAATTCATCAAGATAATTTGAATGTTTATGGAACTTGAAGGATTTGGGGTGATCCAAATATTCTTTTAATTAGAAAATTATACCTCCCAAGTTTTTAAAGTCTATACTAATAGTGATTTTAAGTGCATTTATTTCCGTGACTGAAATCCAACAGCGCTTAATTGTTAGATCGGTGTTAAATTGAAAATGATGTCAAGTTACAAAAGGTAGGTGAATGTAAATGGCTTAGAATTTCCAAAAATAAGGCTATACTAGAATGATTTGGTATGTGAAAAATCATGTGAAATATGTGAGATAGAATAGGCTCTTTAACCATTTTCCTTCTTTGACAAAATAAATAAAAGAGGTTTTTCCCTAGCTTACCTCTAGAGATGACTTTTCCCTCCACCTTCCAAAAGTTTGAATATGTTCCCCTACCTACAATTACACCATTTTATGACTAAAATACCCATAATGTGGGCTAGCTATAACATAAGAAAAATGCATTCTTGTAAATAGGTTGGGATTTGGACAATGAAAACACTCAAACTTGTATTATTGCATTTGTGGGTTGAAAATGCAATGGTGTAAATGAGTTTGGATGAAAATATATAGAATTATTATATAATTGAAAAGTGGCTATCTAATATGCATTATCTTATATTCATTTAGATCCTACAGAATGTTTGGATGGATATATATATATATATATAGAATAAAATATTTTTATATTTAAATACTAGAAAAATAAAATATTACATAAGAAAGGATTCTAATATTAAAATATTTTAATATTGTTGTTGTTTGGCAATTTCCAAAACATTCAATAGATTTTGAACTTAGTAATTTAACAATTATCCTATATTATAATAGACACTAAATTCAAGATTTACCTTAATCTTCAAATGAAAGAAATGGTCAATAACTTTATAATTTTGTTTCAATATTTTTTTAAATAACAAGATGACAATACCATTTTCTAGGAGTTCAATTCAATGAAAAAAAAATCTCCAATTATATTTTAAAGATAAAGAATCTATGGTAAAATGGGTTTCTTTGATTTTCTCCGAATTATATTAATGCAAACAAACATGTTATAAAATCTCAAGAGAAGGAATTTTGATGGTAAAACAAGTTCCTTTGAATTTGTAAGAATTTAATTTCATGTGAACTAATAGGTCCTATACTTCATTGCATAATGGGTTCTTTTGAATTCTTAGAAATTCATATCCATACTAATAGATCATATTTTAACAATAATGAATTGATTTATTTAAATCGTTCATAATTCGATTCCATGCAAATAAGTAAGCTCTGTTATATGTTCGGGCTAAGATATTAGTGGTAAAGTGGTTCCTTATAACTTCTAAGTAGATCATATTTTAACAATAATAATTGGTTTATTTAAATCGTTAATAATTCGATTCCATGCAAATAAGTAATCTCTGTTATATGTTCGGGCTAAGATATTAGTGGTAAAGTGGTTCCTTATAACTTCTAAGAATTATTTTCATGCAATTAAATCGGCCCTAAGCAAGAAAACCAACTAAAGTTTTATGAGCCTTCCATCCTTACTATCAATCAATTAATGTGATTTTTGGTATTAGGACCCAGAAAATAGACGGATCATGGAAAAAAGACCAATGTATAAAAAGAAGAAATAGAGATATAATTAATTTATCCTATTCGAGCCCACCTTTCATTGTTTAAAGTTTTGATCATTTGAGCAACCACTCCCAATATGTTCATTGTATCGTATTTCCCTTTTATAGGTAAAGGTAAATTGTTCACATATAGGTGAGCCACATAGGGTGCAATGACCAAATGTTTGATAAAGTAAGAGGAAAATAGAAATCATACCAAGAGAGGAAAAAAAAAGTAAAATCCAGAGAATGAGGATGCCTCAAGGAAAGGTTCGGGTAGTTTTGACATTCCTCTGGCATTGAGAAGGTGCAGGGGAAATTAGAGTTTTTGGGAAGGAGGATGGAAAACTCATCTCTAAAGGTAAGCTATAGGGAAAAACTTCTAAATAAAACAATACATCTAAGACCCAAGTCGCACTAAAGCATGTATGATTTTATCCAATAAAAGAGATTCTTTAGAGACATATTTTATTCTCCACATGCTTTCTTAGTGTCCCTTCACAAAAGAGGCTAAATAAGATAACACTAAGTCGACTTGATGCTTTGCAACAGTGTAAAATAATAATAATAATAATGATTTTCTTGTTTTAAGGTCTTGAGCCCTACCTTGGACCGGCCATGACCCTCGCGGTAGGGTAAGGTAGTGCAAGCCCTCCAAGGGCTTTAGCATGCCAGGTCCCGACCCTGTATATATTGAGGGCAGGGTAATGACAACCCCAGGCTTTGGCCGGCCCAACTCTTTGACAACCCTAATCCGATATTTTAAGAAGGGAGTGGGAATTCATATTATTATTAAATTATTAATTATTATTATATATATAATGACAACAACCCTTTTCGCCAGAGAGTAACATGTGGCGTTTCTTTACAATGACATGTGGCATACCCAATCTTTGTAGATAACTCGTGCGGTTAGAGTTAGTCTTTTGGACTACTATTTTAGAGTGTGTAAATTTGTATATCCTTATCTCATGCCAACTAAAAACTTATTTTCTTATCATATACCATTCCCTAATTGGATATATCACAAATGGCCCTACTGAACGTCCTCGCGACTTTCTATTATATACTATTTCCTAATAGGATATATCATAGGTGGGCTCCACTATGAATCCTCATGATTTTTTAGGTCACATAATCCATGGCCACAGAATATGAAATAAACATGATATAAGATGTAATGTAAATTATTGTTGATATTGCCATATTAATATTTTAAATTAATTTTTACTTAATATCAAAATTAAAATTAAAATTAGTTTTTGTAGTTAAATATACAAATTTAGTTTTATATTATAGCTTTAGTATTATTGATTTTGGGATAAGTGGTAGCTCAATGGGGTGTAAGACCCTACAAAGTGGTATCAGAGCCTGGTATAGGTCGGGTGTTCGAGTCACATAATCCATGGCCACAGAATATGAAATAAACATGATATAAGATGTAATGTAAATTATTGTTGATATTTCCATATTAATATTTTAAATTAATTTTTACTTAATATCAAAATTAAAATTAAATTAGATTTTGTAGTTAAATATACTAAGTTAGTTTTATATTATAGTTTTAGTGTTATTGTCTTAGATTGTTAAATACAATAATTTTGGTAACGACCGGTGTGTTCCCCATCATCAATTTGACTTTAAATTAATATCTTAACCTAAATTTGCATAGCTTAGTGTTGCTAATTTCTTTAATACCTGGGCACTAGGCCAATACTATATCATTATGGGCCCACCTGATCGGTCCAAATTTATCTTTTCTTTACTCCTTCCCTCCTCTTGCTTTCTCTACAAATATTTTTTTATTTTTTTGGCCCTTGTTGGGTATGGGCCTCTCACACTAGTTTATAAGAGAAGCCCTTATTAAAGTGTGCTAGTCCACTAGACTTGGATCCTAACTATTGGGCTTGGGCTTGGAGTTTTAAGCTGAATGAGGAGGTCTTTCTTTTGCAATTAATTGAGCCAACCCGGGTTGGCCCAATCTCTTATTGGGCATAGTTGGATTGTGTATAAGTCAACCCAATTCCTCAATGGGTTTTTGGGATGCTTATGGGCAAGGTTGGACTTTGTATCCTTATGCAGGGATAAAGTCCTGCTATGGATAGTTATTAATTAACTATGCTAGTTATGTCCCAATGTCAAATGTCCTAATGATTACTACCCTAATTGATATATTTTTTAAAGAGCTTTTTGTATATAACCGTAAGGTTTGTAAATAGGTCCCTAAAGTGTTAGTATTTGTAAATAGGCCATTGCTTTTTTATTTTAATACCTTTCATGTCTCCAAAATCATAATTCCTAATAAGTATGGGCAGCCACCATGAGATTTATGTTGGATTTTTATATAAATGACAGCTTTGCCCTTACATCCATTAAACAAAATGAGTATATTATTATTTACAAAAATATCATTATTTAATCTCAAGTCCCAATGATTTCTCTCAATAACTCTGTAATGTATATGACCAAGGGTGAACCCAGGTACAAGGGCTGGGGCAATGAAGCCCCCACCCATATATGAAAGAAATTTAAAATCCCCCCACTCGCAAATTCTAAAAATTAATATATTTTATTTTTTACATTTACCCGTTCCCCCAATATTTCTTTTACACCCACTACACATGAAGCAAAATCATATTTTTTGAGACTTTCAACAATCCAATGGTGGGTCACACGAATGGTGGGTCATGTATGGATTGGGTAAATCATAACCGGTTATAAGTACAAGTGTTGGTTGTCTTCATCATCAATTTGGATTTAATGAAATAAGCCATCTATTAATAAAAAAAATGAATTTATGTAGGGTTATTTTCTCTCACTAAGTGCAATTGTTAATGTTACATCCAAATTGAGTATAAGCTTTTGGAATTATGCATATAAGGATAAAATAGATGGACAAAAGTGTCATTTCTCTCTAAAAACCTATAGTAATTGGAAGACTATTGATTTTGGGGATACATAAGGTATTAAAATAAAAGTACAGGGGCTTATTTGTAAATACTAAAATTTAGGGGCCTATTTATAAATCCTACAAACCTTAGGGGGGTATATACAAAAAGCTCTGTTTTTTAAAAGTATCATAGCACCATCTCTATCCAAAACACCTATTTCCCCTAAATTTTATCCATATATTTCTATAAATGGCGTGCACATTGGAAACCATATAAGCACATCTCAATGGAGCACACCACGAGTGACAAGACCATATTACTCATCTCTCTTTAGTATGCATTGTGGTTTCTATATTGGGTCATTAACGAGCTAATGAGTTCCAGATTGATCTTTGGGCTAGCAAATGTAGATCAACATTTGCTTTAGATGGAGATTTATTGTATCTTACATGTGGCCTACTTGGTAACCCATTGCTTAACTTAGTCCCGCCAAGTGGATGGCGGGAAATGTCTTAAAGAAAGCGATTACGCGCGCACCTTGAAATATCATTCTCTTCTCACTTTTTATAAATCCAGTTCTACCATCACTAGCATAATGACACCGAGTTTCCTCATTTTTATATTAATTTAAGTTAATACATTAATATAAACTTAATTTATTACATAATTCATTGATATTTCTTGTAAGTATGAATGTGTTTTAATCAAAGTCTACACACATATATATATATATATACATGCTCCAAAAACAAATAATCTATGCAAAATTTGAGCTCAACTAAATTAAGCTTAAGCAATTTCTAAGCCGACTTGGCTTGCTTACATATCTATATATATAGGATTTGAAGACTTTCAAATTGTGCTCCAACTTAATAACAAACTAGTACAATAACCCGTGCTCATTACATCCATACATCTCAAATTCAATATCCATATATTTAAAATCTAAATATTCATACATTGCAAAATTATATATATATATTTAGACTGTAGAAAAAGATATATGAAAAATTAACAAATGATTATTACAAACTTAATATTTATAAATTTGGAGAGTTTTAATTTATGAACCTTTACTTGTGAAATTCCCATTCAATCCGACAAACACTAAAAATTTGGTTTTTAAAGAAAAATTATAGTAAAAATAAAGGAAGAAAAGAAGTGGAGTTGATGAGAGTTCATAATTGAGTAGTAGTTATAAGGGATAACCGATCCCATATAATATTGGAATAGAGGCGTAGTGGTTCTAGATAGTGGGATAACCATCGGTCAAAATTACAAGACATTGTCAAAACTAAACAAAGAAGATGACTCGGAAAAAAATGTCCATGCTAGGCTCGAGCACAAAGCTAAACTAATTTATTTATAAAGCAGAGAAAAATTTTAAGCAGACTAAATAATAAAATATAGGAACAAATGATATAGAGAGTCAATATTACAATATCAAACTTGCGGCTTTCTTCGAGATTTACTTATTCATAAAGTTTTTAAAACAAGTAAAATAATAAAATGTAGCAACAAAATGATATGGATGACTAATGATGCAATATCAAATATATGTCTTCCCTTAAGGTCTTGTAGGGGAAAAAATGAAATTCATGATAAACAACTATAAGAATCATTCTTAAAATATTAAAATATCGAAATTCATTCATAAGGGGAAAAGGCATATAGACTTATGCATGAACTGCAATTGAAAACTAAAATTATAAATTTTCACTTATTATGATTGTTTCTGTAAATTCTACAAAGGAAAAGAGAGAAAAGTAATATATTTAAGTGAAAGTAATTGATATATCTCCTAATTAAGATGTTAAAGAGAAGAAAATTTAATTAATTTTGATTTCTAAATATACAAATTCTTATATTCTTAAGAAGTTTTATACATTCATACATGTTTTTTTTTTGTTCTATTATTAAGAAAAATATATAACTATTCAAATGTAAGTAAAAAAGAAATTATTTAATTTAAATCGATGAAAGATAAAATAATATTTTCATATCCATGCAAATTAGTTTGAAAATGGAAACATTTTCATTCGAGGAAGCAACAAAAGTAGTTTGAAAAATAAATGAGATTTTCATTTACAAAAAAATATTTGAAAATAATGAGAATAGTTCAATGGCCTCGTTCTTAGGCTGTTTAAGTATCAAAAATCCATTAGTGGATCCCCAATTCTAAAATTGAAAACAATTGAAATTAGGATTCATTCATTCTTGTATTGATTCTGTGAAAAATCTCACTTTAATTAGAATTGGGCTAGGAGTCAAATTCACATAATATTTGTTTAAAGGATGAGTGAGAATGTAGAAATTGAGAGGATCATTTTATATCATTTTGAGAGTTTTATAATTTAAGAGAAACCGATCATCTTACATTACTTTGAGATGCTTATATTTTAAGAGGAAATCATATGGTTTAAGGATTGGGGACATATATTGAAAGGATTATCTTACCTATATTTGGGTTACTTTAAGAGGAAAACGTGAGGTCATTTTAGGAGATGATGTGAAATAGGATTTTCAATATTTTGAGAGAATTATCATACAAAAGGAATTAAGAATATGAGATAACTAGAAGATGATGTGCCACCTCTATAGAGCACAATGACATGGTTTCAACTAAGGATGTGTTGAAAATTATGCTATTGCCCTTAAAATGTGCGATATCCTATGATATAAAAAGGAGTTTTATTGGAACCCATCTTTTAAAGGATTTGACATTGATATAATGAGGGTTCGGGGGTGAGTTATGTTAGTTAATCCTTTTGATGTGTATATTATGTGGTAGCATCCCTCATGTTTTCTATAAATTCATATCAGATTGATTTTCTTTATGTATTTATGAACTCATATAGATAGACTTGTGAAATAATCTAGAGATATATTTTCAACATCAAGAAGATAATGGTTGATAATGATTTAAACTTTGGGGTATGTGTTGATATGAGATGGGTATTATGGCATTCTAAAATAGTTAATGAGAACATTTATTATTAATTTGTCAACTTTTTATTATTATAAACTGACTATGATGGTGATTCTTTTTGAATTTTTTTTAAAGTGTCTTTTTTTTTTTTTTGTTTTGTTTTGTGAAAGTTACTTTCATGGTGATTTTGTTTCTTGATGAGGCATTCCTTGTAAAGCCAATGGAGCAAAGACCAAGGTTTGAAGCTCCTTTCTATTATTTTATTATCAAAGTTTATTTCTCTTGGATTGAATTTATTTTTGCCTCTATGCTATTTCTCATGTAGGTTATAAAGATTTTTTTCCTTAATTATTTTTTATAATGGATTAATTTTTACCATAATATTCATCAGTAAAGATCATCACCCTCTTCACATTGCTGATATTGGTTCCTCCAATTTTCAACTCATGCAAAATTTTAGCATGCTAATCCATATCTACATTTTCCATTTTCAATTCAAAATCATTCCTTGCAATCACACCTAAGATCCCTCGCCCCTATCTCTCTCCCTCTCCCTACAAATTCATCATCCGATCCTTCTCTCCTCAAATACCTCCTCTCTCTATTTAGATTCTCTCTCTTTATATATATATATATATTGGAAAAATAACAGAGGTCTCCTCCTCCCTCTCTCTATGTGAACTAAATTATTCTCAAAATCTAAAATTTCTATTTTTGTAATTTCTTTGCCGGATTCCATTTGATAGTAATCATCAATGGATTGGGATGCTTTGATGTGAATGGCGATGGGTATTTCAACGCCCTATCTCTTCCGAAGCTATACCTTTTAGAAACATTTCTAGGGTTGGGGTTTTTTAATTTTAAATAAATAGAGGACATTTGTTCTAATTTACATTCATATTTAAGGTACATTATCCATGCTCTTTTCAATCATTAAGGGTTTATTGTGTGATTTAATTAATTGATATTACTAATTATCTTCCTTGATTATATAATTTTTCTTTCATGTTTTATCTAATTTTTGGATTTAAAAAGGTAGGCCCCGCCTTTGATTTTATAAGGATATTGCATTGTAGTTAAGCCCAAATTAATTATGATTATGTAAGTTGGTTTTTAACAATCAATTATTATCTTTGCTCTATTAATTTTTTTTTATTTTCATTGTTTTTCCTTTTCTCCTAGGATCTGTTTTTTCTTATATTAAATAAATAGAGGACATGTGCTCAAAATTTCATTCATATATAAGGCACGTTATCCATGCTTATTTCAATATTAAGGTTGCTATTGATTGCTTACTAAATCAATAGCAAATGAGTATCTTCTACAGTTTTTCTACTTCATTATTTTTCTTTTTCTTTTCAAGGGACTCATCTAAGCCACTCTCACACTCCAAACAATGTCCCTAACAGACTGAGCCCCAGCCGGGTATTGATGCATATGTATGAAAATTGATGCATGTTTTTTTTTCTTTTCTCAATTTTTTTTCTTTCTTCGAATGGTATCATTTTTTCTTTTTGCTTCCATCCAAAATTTTCTCTTTTTTAGTGGGGACTTTCAACCCATTACAAGATTTTATAGGACTTCCAAGATTTTATCTTTTTAGTGGGGACTTTCAATTTACAAAGATTTTATAGGTGTGATATTACAAGATTTCATTATTATAATAATTTACTATATCTTTGTTTTGGCCCGGGCTCAACACGGGCGTTTGTTGCTAATTATTATATAATAAAAGACAGCAGGTGATTCTCCTGAGAGCGACACGTGGCGCATTCTCAGACTTTTTGTAATGCCACATTTCAGAATTGCCCTTATCATCTAATCTCAACAAATCACTATATTCTCTAATTTTCCTACAAAATAGGATCTTCCTACAAAATAGGATCCCTATTTTTTCTCTTTCAACAAGGAAGCTTTTCCTATATCAAATGGAGCCAAACCCTACAAAGAAGGTGGGCTCAAAGTCCAATTGAAGAATCCAAACCATACAAAGTCACTATCTTATATACTCATCCTATGCCAGAATTTAGTCTAAAACAAGTGGGGCCCAGTTCGATTAAAAATATGCACAAAACACATTATTCTTTCTCTTCTTTTGTTTTTCTTTTTCATTTAGTCACTATAAAAAATAGTGGACTCCTTATAAAATCTATGCCATTCAAAATCATTGTCTTTATCAGAATTAGCATTTACCCAAATTTCACTTCAATCAAAGTTAGCCCCACCACTTTATTTTATTAGAGAGTTGTCGTGATAAAGGTGTGGCCCACATGCATATTTGATTGAGTAGGCCTCATGGGTATCCCAGATTGTTAGTAGGGCAGATTTCTAAGAGACACACCCAAAGAATCCATCAGTTCGGCCCGCCATTTGGACCCAAACTGTTTGAAATCATCATCACGTCTTTCATTATGGCTGGACTGAATTAAAGTGGGGTCAAATTTAATTGGGTCATATGTAAAAGATGTAACTAAATGAAAAATCAAAAAATTTTGAGAGAGAAAATATGTGTTTTGTGCATATATATTTTTAATTGGAATGGCCCTTACATAGGATAGTGAATTTCTACGATTCGGATTCTTCAGTTGGACTTTGGGCCCTATCTTCTTTTGAGTAAGATTTGGCCTATGACAAATAACTTGCTTTGGAGTAAAATTAGTTTGAAAGAATGCATGTTAGAGACTTTGAACGATTTCAATTATTTGATTGGACTGTGGGGCCCACTTGCTATGGAGTTAAATTTAGCTTTGGATGAAATCATGGGATAGTGATTTTGAATGGCTTGAACTTGAAAGGTGACGCGTGGGAATTTGTACGGATTATTTTAAGCTATAGTTAATTTCTCATTAAATGTCCTTAAGACATGGAGTTAATTTTAAGCTATATTATTATATTATTATTATTTTAAGTTCTTTGGCTATGATTTTAGTGATCGGTGAACATATATGTACTAAATATTATTGCATATCAATTTATGGGACCCTCATGTCAGATCCAAGTTGGAGAAATTTGGGGCATAAATTTTCTCTCATAAGTCTCCATCTTAATCATAGTCTTTTTTTATTATTATTTATATTTACTAATTTAACCAAAATAAATCTATGAGTCCTATTATGAAAACCAAGTCTTTTTTATTTCTAAACTCACAATTTACGGGGGCCACTTTTTTTTTATACCAACACACGAAGTGCTTTTTTTATAACAGAGCGGGGGCCACTTTCATAGGCTATATTCTGCTACTTTTTTCTCCTTATTTTTCTTTCAATATTCAATAAGATTAATCTGTGGGTCACATTATGGATATTTCTCTCCTGATTTTTCTTTGGATATTTGGTAGGATTAATTAATCCGTGGGACCCATTGTGGAAGCTAATTAATTCTAAAATCCACATTTAATTCTGAAATGGCACTCAATTTTATGGCTAAGCACAAATATAATCAAATCAAGGTCCTAAAAGCTTTACAATTTACTTCATCTTTTCCTAAATATTTTCAGCTACCTAAAACTTCTCTAATGAGTTTCCATCTTTATTATGAATTATATATTAATATTCATTTATAATTTATTTAAATATTTAAAAATATTTCTAATTAAAATTTTTAATGATTTTTTAATTATGGCATGCGTTGGGCACAAGCACCGGAAATGAAAAACCATCTAGATCGGTGATTTGAATCATCGTAGCTACTAAGTGCTTACCATAGCATCTATCTAATAAAAAATAAGCCTTGCTGATTTGCTTTCTTGCAGATTATTATGAATAAAGAAGAAAGTTGGCCCAACATAAAGATGGTTAGGATTCATATTTTAAAGTTCTACTTTAATTGTGATCATACTATTAATTATAAGATGATGTTCATTTATAATTCATTTTAATATTTATAAAAGTTTTTATTTTAAAATATAATTATTTTTTATCATGACCCGCGTTGGGCGTGGGTCTTTTGCACTAGTAATAAGAAGAGAGAGGGGGAAATGCATTCTCCTATTAGACTTCAAAAGGTGTACAAGGATCTAATTTTAGTTATGAAATTTTACCTTTTCCATCCATAATGTTTTTTTTTTATTCCACACAAAATTCTTTTCTCTCTCTGTCTTCGAAGGATAAGATAAGGCCCACATGCCTCCTGTGATAAGTGAGATGGATCAACCGGATAAAATGATATATTATTCTAAGAGCTCCAGCTAAAGGTTTTTGGGAAAAGCAGTCATGATGAAGATAAAATAGAGTTTTTGAACGTGGGTGAAAAGGTAAATATGTGTGATGTCTTATGAATGTAGGATATCGTATTTTAAGGGCAATTTTCGTTCTGCATGTTAAATACATGTGAGAGGCAACGATCATGCCTTAAAGTAGTTGTATGGTCAAAATTTCTAAATTAAAATGATTTTTTTTCCCTTTTAACATTTTCCTCAATTTCTAATCTTCTTAGATTAAACACATTTTCCCGATTTTTGGACCAAGCATATCCAAAATCAATAGGCCGATAATGTACCGCCTAAAAAAAGATGTAGAACACACATTCCATCATACAAAATGTTTTTATTTTTCACCTAATCACATAAATTAAAATCATAGAGAACAAGATCTTCACTTTCCACATTTTTCATGAAAAATAAAATTTCCATGAAAAAAGAAATAGAAAATTGTCTAACATTGACATGCATGTCCTACACAATTCATGAGTTCATAAAAGGATGTAACTTGACGTGGAAGACGCAAAACAAGAGTTCGAGAAGGTCGTGAGTGCCATCATGAAGTGAAGAGGAACAGTCAAACGAATTCAAATGAGATCTGGATAACGGCTCTGGTGTGTGTTTACCACAATGCACATCTTCATTGCAAGACAATTTCTATTTTCTACCCACTTCAAACTCATGCACGGTCCAAACCCTCCATGTCCACGGACTTACTGCAGGTGGCAACATTGTCATGAAGATCACTGTAATCAGGAAATCCTAACAATCAGATATTCAGATTTTTTTTTCTTGTTCGATTTTGACCATCCAAATCTTCATGCACATGTACTTTACCACAAAACTGGGATGATGTGATCGATTTGAAGATGTGCTCCATCCACAACGTGAAATGGTATCTGGATGATGGACCAATTTGGCATTTGGATATTCAGTGGTATCTTCTCAAATTTTGGGCCGTTAATTTGGAAACTCTAATCTAGTTAATACGAGCTAATTACATTAAGATTTCAAATATTAGCGGTGATCTTTAACTTCTAATTTACAATTAGTATGTTTGATAATATTTTAAAAAACAATCTCTTATTTCATGAGGTAATTTGGGTCCATCCCTAGAAATCGTGGTAAATGGTGCTCTCATTTCTATAAATTATACAATGTAAGTGTAAAACCCCGCCGTTAACATCATTTTGAAAATTTTATGAGGTTATTTCAATCAAAACACTTATAAATCTTGAATTATCCACTTCCATTGCTTTAGCAATACAAGCTCTAAAAATAAGTAGTCCCTCTTAGCTTATTATTTTTATAGCCAGAAGCTCTAGTTAATAAACAAGCTTTAAATTTAAAAAATAAAATTAAAGGTTTCCCATAAGGTTTAATATGTAAATAAACTCCAAATCAAATAGTAAGAGCTTATTTTTAGAAGTACCAAACACCTAAGAGTAATACGGAATTAAAGTTGACCACACTGTGAGATTGACCTTTTATGAATGTAATGATGAATAATATGCTCAAGCAGTTAGCCCTCTGCACGGTGGGGATGATGGAGCAGAGGGACCCAGATGAGGCTTACTGACCACCAAAAAGTCTGGATCCCTCTAAGGTGTCCACTCACAAAAAAAACTTGTGAGGCTCCTCAGTGGGGTCTGTTTATGAAAATCCAATCCGTTTAAAATAAAGACCCTCTGTCCTTGGGAAATCTTACTATTAAAAGTTAGGGCAACCAACAAATTGAGAAGTTAAAACCACTTGAAATTTTCATAAGTAATTGATATGATGGTGGACCTATAAGTTGATGGCGAAAACACTTGAATTTTTCTTAAGAAATCAAATTGATGGTGGGCCTATTTCTATGAGTGAATTTTAATTTTAAAGGTCCCATGCAACAGGAATCAGACTCATACTCATGTTACTTTTTTTTTTTAAATGCCATGTAACAACACAGACTCTAAATGAGTCTAAACATGTCAAGCCAAGTGGAGGCGCTTTTATTGATGGGGTTTAATTTTGAATATTTGGCAACAGAGCCAAACAAAAAGGAAAGAAAATATTTTAGTGTTCATTTAATTTTCTGATTTTTTCTTGGATTTTTTAATAAATGAGATAGAAGGGCCTAAGGATGGTTTTTGCCTTTTTTTTTTTTTTTTTTTTTTTAACTAAAGTGCAAACTTGTATTAAAGAGGGGAGGAGATACAAAGGAATGAAGGACAGCCCTAAAAATTGCATGAATAAAAAAGCATCAGAATTCCTCCCAGTAGGGGGAGGCCACCAAACCTGAGAATATACAAGACCAGAGCAATAAAAGAAAAATGAAAAAAGAAAACTTAAGGAGTTTTTTTGTATATTGCCCCTAAGGTTTTTAAGATTTGTAATCGTGGTTTCAATATTTGTATATACCCCCTGCTTTTACATTTTAATGCCTTCCATGTCCAGAAATCATTAGCCTAGTCCTTACAAACATCATAGAGTAGAATCACACTTTTGCCTATCTCTTTATCCCTATATGCATAATCTCCCCAGAACCTTAGATTTATTTTTTTCTAAAAGTTTGTATCTTCACAATTATTATAATACACTTAGTGGGAGAGAGTAACCCCTACATAAATCCATTTTTATTAATATGGGGCTCATTTCATTAAATCCAAATCAATTATAATAATAATATTCGACACATACACTTATAATTTGGCTATAATTGGCCCAATCAATGCACTACCCACTTTTGGATCGATGAAAGTCTCAAAATATATGATTAGAATTTATGTGCATAAGAAAGTCATTGAGGGAGATACTATTGGGACTTGAAATAAAATAATGATATTTTTATAAATAATGGCATACTCATTTTTATTTAATGGATGTAATAAGGGCAAAGTTGTAATTCTGATAAAAATTCAGCACAAACCTTTTGGTGGTTGCCTATTCTTGTCAAGACTACTAATTTTAGGGACATGAAAGGTATTAAAATGAAAAGACATGGGACTATATACAAAACCGTAGAGGTTTATTAATGAATTCTATAAACCTAGCTTACAGGGTACTTACAAAAAACTCAAACTTACATACCCAGGGAAGATGAAACTAGAAGGAGATAATGGCTATTGAACTTCTTTAACCTGTTGAGGGGTAAATCTAAAATAGACAAAAAAATGAAAAAAAATAAAAATAGAAAGGCTCAGACGTTTCAGAAAATACAGAGAATATGGAAATATTCTCAAACTAGGGCGTTCATTATTTTCTTTGCAAATGGAACGCCGATAGACTTCAGATTTATAGGCTATTTTTAGTACATCTAAAGAGGATGAGGATTGATACAAATAGAATTTGTTCCCATCTCACGCTCAATGGTAAATGATAGGTGGCATAGAAAGACTCGTTCCATCACGAGGGTTGTTTGCATTTGGCTGAGCATTATTTGGTTGATTTTGACCTGGTTTTGTGTTGGTTTTGACTTGGGTTTATTTTGACCCCCTACATCTATTACTCCCCCTCAAACTAAAGGGTGGGAAACCCAACGTTTAGCTTGTACCTGAGATGACAATACACGTCTTTGGCGAGTGATATTGTGAAGATATCAACAAGTTGATCAACGGAAGGAACAAAATGTGTCACAAGTGCTCCGGTTGCTACTCTGAGATAGAGTGCACTAATATTGTCACTGAAAAGTATAAAAGTATAAGAGGACTCTTGAGATAGAGGCCTATATCCTTTAAGATGTAGCAAATCCTAGTCAACTCTGTTGTAGTGGTGGTAAAAGAGCTCTATATTCTGCTTCCGTGCTAGACGTAGCGAGGGGTGGTCCCATGCAGTGCCAACCTTTGGCGGTCGCCCCCATCTATTTTTAATTACTAAGTTCTGTGCTTGTGGTGATAGCCTTGCAAAGCTTTGTATAGACTTTACTAAATACAAGCTTGATTGTTGCTTCATTGGAGTCAACTTTCATTGGTTTCTATTGCTTGAATTTGAGGTGACATCAATTATAGGTGCTTGTAACAGGTTAATCAATTCAATAAAGTAACGAGCCCCAGGGGCAAGGGCAGACCCATGTAGTGCTTACCTCTCTTATGCCCACTCTAAGCTCACCCTCATCCCTGTACCCATGTAGTGCTTACCTCTCTTATGCCCACTCTAAGCTCACCCTCATCCCTGTACCCAAACTCAATCATCCAATTTCATGATATCTCAAATTCTCTTTGTACCTTAGATTTTTTCCCATTAATTTACAACCACTATACTGTGTGTATTAGGTCAAATATGATAAATGTGATTATTTTCATCAGAGAGTGATGGACCGATGATCAAATACTCAAAACTTCTTCAATGAAATGCCTTTCCAACTTTGACAATAAGTTAATAATATCTTAGGTAGTTGAAGACGTTTTCAATTGACCATTGTGCGCCCCACCCCAATGAAAATCCTGTATCCGCCACTGGACGTAGCCACAGTTGGTTGTTTCTTGGCTGCCCAAGAGATATAATTAGCACCAATATACATACAGTATCTTGTAATGGAGCGCCGAGTCGGCGAGCAACTGACTCAGTTAGCAAATGAAAAACTATTGAGATGTGGAGAAGATTGAGCATTAATCCAAAATCCATAATTTATGGTCCCTTTGACATAGCGCAAAATTCTTTTCACAGCTTCATAGTGACCCTCATTCGGTGTAGTCATGAACTGACAGACTAAGTTAACGACATGTGTTAACTTCGATTTTGTGAGAGTCAAGTACTGCCAAGCCCAAACTACACTGTGATATGAGATCCCATCAATTTCTACGGTCTCTGTGATATGGAGATTATGGTTGTCAACTAATGGATTGTTAACATGCTTGGATTGAAGCATTTTTGTCTTTGTCAAAATTTCAAGAGCATATTTAGCTCGAGTAAGGAAAATTCCACCATCATAACGAATGACCTCAATACCAAGAAAATTGTGAAGCAGACCAAGATCTTTCATTGTGAGTTCTATAGCCAGAGTCACAATTAACTATGAGAGAAGGAACTGACTGTGATTAGTGATGATGATATCATCGACATAGAGAAGTAAAAGTATAGTGCCTTGGTCGCAGTGCTCGACAAATAAGGATGGGTCGGCCTGACTGTAGAAAAAAACCAAATCTAAAGCAAGTAAAAAGTGAACCCGTTAAACTAGGCCCTTGGTGCTTGTTTCGACCCATATATAGCCTTTTTGAGAAGACAAACATGTGAAGGATATGTGGTGTTAACATGTGAATGATATGTGGTGCCAACAAACCCAGGTGGCTACCATATAAATCTCATATGAGCAAGAGTAAGGGCAATGCTCTACAATTTGTTCCTCTTTAAAGAATTACAGAAATAATTTTAGTTAAGCTAATACAATCCTGGCCCAACATGGCCCACTAAACGATAACAAAAGGGAATGACAAACTCTAATGTGAAGGCCTCTCAATGCATGCACTGCATATCTCTCTAACACCCTGTGGTATCGGAACAACCACCAAGCCCATACACAAGCAAGACAAATAGGGTAGGCACTTACAAGCACCAAGAATTGTGTTACGCTCATGGATCCAAGCAAATATGCATGTATAGATAACATCACATGTAACAATGAATAGTAGTTAAAGTCATACCCGATCCCAACTATACCTGCACAGTTAGTATCTCAGTAATAAGAATGAGGATTCTAAGTGTAATGTGTGATATAGTGCAGTGCGAGGTGTACAATGATCCATGAGTAATAAGGTGCATAGCAAGGTATGGACAATCGATAATTACAACATATGATACGAAATGAGATGAAATCATTAATATTGTCACCATGTTACAATTCGAATACAAGAGATAAGTATCAGGTACTATGATCTAATAATATCACCATCAGTATGCTATAAGTGCTACGCATCAAACATATAGATAACAATGATACTCGTAATGACATAAGAACCATCCTATCACATCCATATCCATCTAAGCCTATATACAAACAACAAATAGCCGATGGACCTCAATATTGGGGGATCATAGCCACCCCATGGTCATTGTACCATGTAACCATATCAAACAGAGAACCATCAAAACTCATGTTTTCATCAACCATATCCATATCCATATCCGAAGACACTTATTGCACATAGCTCCTGCGTCTGGCTGTCTCGGTATCCATACATACCTACTGTGCTTGTCGTATTATCCATCATAACCATCGTACTCATCATAATGCACCCAGTCCGAATGCTGGCTTTTGCAATATCCGAAGATACCTACCGTGCTCAAACGCATCATCGTATACCATACGTAGTGTACCAGGTGGGAGTACTCTGGATAGGATTGCTTTATTGTGCTAATGTGGGACAAGACTAGTCAAGTATATGATCCATGGAGTTTGAGGGTGTCGGTGTTTACTCCCTTAATGCTATCAACGGTTATCGCCATGTATACTCCACTTCCACATACACTTAATTAGTATTATCCCATTCTACAATTCATTTGTCATTTCATCCATCGTTCCATTCCAATGATCATCAGTTAGAGCCTTCAGTGCCATGCTATGACCTTACTACCCAAGTCTAGACCATGAATCCAATTATCATTAATCACAACTTTAAGTGCCATGCTCTGATCAATGTGTTGAATGTCACTCTAAGGCCTTATTATCTCAGTCTGGGCCATACCGACCATCCATGGCATTTGTCCATAACATCAATCAATAGAATGAATAAGAACACAGAAAAGATGTCTCATCCACATTAAACAATAAATACGGCCACATACTAAAATCCGAGGTAAGTCTTTGCCTCTCTTTAGGTGTAGGGTCCCACTTCACTCAAAACAGTAGCTCAAAGGGCCCTTAGATCCTTAATTAAGATTTTCTTGGTGCTTCTATCAACAACGGATTGGGTTCCATGTCATGACCCTAGACCCTACTTTAGGTATGAGTCAAGGTTAAGCCCGACCCTTGACTCATGTCTAGCATGCCCATCATAGTCTAAATGGAAGGTCAATGGGGCCCAATTGGATACATTACAAAAAAGGGAACATGTCCTGGAATTTCTTCTCGCAGTGAACACGGATAGGTGAAGTGCTAAGCGGCCCAAAACAGGAGGTAACATCACTCGAGTGAGCGTCCTAGAGGGTCCCCTCACTCGAGCGAGCGGACTTCCTTAGAGCTCCCTCATCACAGTGAGCCTGCTTGCTTGAGTGAACTATATGCTTGCTCTAGCGAATATACTTTCCAGATTCAACTCCTCATTTGCTTCACTCGATTTCCAACCAAAACCCCTCAATCTCGTTCCAAATCATCACAAAACCACCTCCAAACACAAAAACCCCATCATCTACCACAAACCCATCATCCATGGGCCATTGATCTTCTAAATTGGAGTTTTCCATCCATCAATGGCCATAAATATAAAATATAGGCTTAGAGAAGGAGATCTACACATCATACCATCCAATTAACATCAAGTTACATAATTCCATGAAAAGAGAGACGTACATGCTATAAATCACCAAATCCAAGCATAATAATAATCATACAATGAGTTATAGACATGTCTACTTGTCTAATTGGGGAAGAAGCTCCTCAAATGGCTAAGCTCCTCAAATGGCTAAGCTCCACTAACTTGGAGATGGCTGGGTCTTGATAAATTCCTCTTGAATCTTAGGGGAGAAGCTCTAGATCTATGCTTAGTGTCAAATTTGCAAGAATTTAAATGTGGTGAAACATACAAGCATTTAAATGTGGTGAATCCAACATTCTTTCTACTTTTCTCCAACTTGGGCCAAAAATTCCTAAGAATACCATCTAGATCTTGTTCTACAACTTGGGTCATCAAGCCAATTGTGAACTCTAAATTAGTGTGCAACTTGCCCTGTGTTTCAAGGTACTCATAAAAATTACTGGGTCCAAAAAAATTCACTTTGACTTCTTAACTTGTATTGCCTCCCGTTCATGCTCAGAGATCAAGTCCTAGCCCGCACGTTGGAGGTTACTATGCCAAGCCACTCATATCAAGGGCACCTTCTACTATACTTACCCTAAGCACAACCTAATTATAGCCCTTTTGAAAAGATAAATAAAATTAGGAAGGAAATATTCAAGTGAGAACTAGTTCTCACCTATTATATGAGAACTTTTTTTGCGGGGCCTAACTAGCAACTCATCCAAACCTAACCTAACAACCAATGGGGAATCCCCTGATAGTCACTAATCCCAAGGATTGACACACATCCGAATGGACTGAACCGTTGAATCGAATGTTGAATATTTTTTTGAATATGAAGCCATTAAACTTGTGGGACACGGATGAAGGGGTTAGGGGCATGGGTTTGGGGTCAAACTTGATACTTGGAGTGGTCTCACATAGATCTTTTCATCCCTCTTGGTCCCATCCTAAATGGGGCCCACAATTGGGCCCCATAAAAAGTTCTCATATAATATGTGAGAACTAGTTCTCACCTGAATATTACCTAAATTAGAATCCAAGAACACACAAGTTAAAAGACAAAGATCATCAAAAGAAGATGAATAAATTGAAAACTAGATATCCACATGCTAGGATGAAAAAACCTTCTCTAACTAGACTTCTTGAAGAGAGATGGAGAGAGAGAGAGAGAGAGAGAGAGAGAGAGAGATGGTATGGGCGTGTGGTGTAGAAAAAGGACTAGAGAGAGGGGGTTTATTTCTTCATAGGGTTAGACGTCCCCTATAGGGTGTTTTATAGTTTTTCAACCACAGTTTGTCTCTCTCTTGAACTCTTTCTTTGATTACTATTATCTCCCTGAGAGATAGTTTGTTTTGAATTTGAACTTGTTTGAACCAGAATGAGAGAACTCTGGGACCTTCTAGCCTTGTAAGATTTCTCTGCACACCCACCTCTAATATGAAAACTCTCCATAGTAGGGCCCATTTGAGAAGCATTGAGAGAATTCAATTGGTTGCACTATGGAGTGAAATGGGGCCCCACCATGGGCGTGGATCATATGGTGAGAAAGTTGGATGTCCAAGCTTCTTTTTGAATTTTTCTTCTTATCTTCTTTCCTTTCTTAGATTCCAAAGTCTCATTCAGATTCCATCTTCTTAGCCTTTTTTAGCTCTTTTTAAATTTTCTCTCTCTTTCTTGGATAGGACTCTACTTTGCTTTGCACTCTATGAGACTACAGAGATCACGATCCTTTTGGAGATTCCCTCTGGACGAGAACGAGAGAGTGGAACGTCCAGGGGTGTGGATTGGCTGTGATAACTTGCAGTTTGAATTTTGAGCACACATCTCTCCTTTATGCAAAAGTCCTCTAATTTTAGGTCAGTCTTCGGCAATTTCTTGAAAATCTCCTGGCATTACCTGTAAAGATAATTTGAATGGAGCAAGAGAAGTGTGGACCCCCTCTTCTTGGACATCCATCATGTGTGAGCTCCCACATGTGGATGTGTGTGTAGGGTCCATTCTTCATTTCTCTTCATTTTCAATTTCCATCTTCACCGTGGGGCCCAAATTTGATCTTCTATGCTTGTGAGTGGGTCTCGGGGAAGAATTTTGATGCCAATAGGACTATTGATCTGATGAGGACTTCTTTTTTGGAATAAACTCCGTGGGTCCCAGTTTTCACATTACTTGCAGAAATGAAAGAGTTTTAGTGTAATTGGGATTCCTAATGAAGAGTCCCGATCAAACTAGGGTAGCGTTTGGTTATCTAGAATGGCTTTAGGCAGGAATGGAATGGAGAGTGGAATGAGTTTGGAATGGAATGAGGCAGTAATGGTCATTTCCATCCCAACGTTTGGAATGAGGTGGAGGAATGGTCATCCATTCCTTTACAATTATTCCTTGAGACCAAAATGCCCTTTCTATCACTCAACCCCTCCTCCCTCCACCACCCTCTTCCCAGTTGTTGGCCGGGAAGGAGACTAGTCGGAAAACCCCAGCCGGCCATGTTCGCCCTCCTTCCTCCCTCCTCCACCTTCCTTTTCTTCCTCCCCCCCTCTGTTCTCTCTCTTCCTCCCTCCATCTCTCTCTCTCTCTCCGCAACATCTGGGCTACGATCGGCCCCTCTCCGGAGCATCAACTTCTCCGCCTCAGCCCCTCTCCGCAGCATTGGCTTCTCCACGCCGGCGAGATGCTAACAATGGATTTTGTCAAGCCCCAAAACTGGGATCCAACAGTGATCTGATCTCGGGAACGTGATTTTTTGGGATTAATTAAAACTTTTTTTTTTTTGCTTTTCCCTAAGATCCACGTGTGTGAGAACAACAAAATTCCATCACAATCTGAATATTTCGCGGAAGTTGAACATGGTGTTGCGACTCGAGCCCGTGGCCATTGGATTCTATGTCGCACTCAACCGATAACATAAAGCCATCAAGTTAAGGCTCCTAATCAGACTGGTACAAATCATTAATCATAAAACATTGAGCTGGCAGTAACAGGACAATTTATTTCCCACAGATGTTCAAGTTACAAATTATAAAAATATTTTCATTAAAATCCCAAAGATAAAAGCTAATAAAAGCCATCAAAAAACAAACATCTAAACAAAATACTATCCCAATCAACGTTAAAAACTCCGGCGCCAAACTTGACATCTAGATGATATCATTGGGTAGCCACTCACGTCCAACCGACGGCTCAACCGCCTCCTTTGCTCAAACCGTCTAAAAAGCAACGGGATAGAAATCTGGCACCAAACAAGAGGGAATCAGATACGACGGTCTGACAAGCAATAAACAGATAATAGGACGATAGAAATTTATAAAACATTATAAATAAATTCTAAATACATTTGAAGTTTTAAACAAAATTAACGATGAAATAAAAGAACAATTCTAGAAACATTAACAATTTCAAAGAATATAATACAACAAATAAAATAATAGCGATCGAGTAAAATATTGGTAATCACATAAATCAATGGCGATCGAATAAAATATTGGCAATCACATAAATCAATGGAGATCAAATAAAATATTGGCAAACCACATATGCTATATTCTCCTATTACCGAAATAACAAGAGCAGACAAACACCGTTGCCACTACCCGTGGGACCGGAAAATAGAGCCCTTATCACATAAAGTGGGACGAAAAATAGAAACCGTTGGCACTATCCGTGGGACCGGAAACAGAAACCATTGCCACTACATGTGGGACTGGAAAACAGAACCGTTGCCATGGCCGGAGTAGACAGAATCCAAACTGTAGTTGGCAGAAATTTTAAAGATCCTAAGTTGGGTGATCAGCCCAACAAGGTAACCTAAGCTTAATGGTGCCATTCAAAACCAAAACTTGAATCGATATAAATCAAATCATAATAATTCATTTCCAAAATCGATAAGAAAAACTACTCCAAACAAATACAAACTGAACACGCTGATAAATCCGAACAAATCAGATGAGTAGTCTTATCGATGATTACAAACATGGCAATCACTTAATTCATTTCAAATCAATTTACAAAAGAACACATATACATTTTCTAACTTGGAATGGAATAGTGTATGGTGATTCAATGGCTTATCAAGGGCCGTCTTGTTGTGCACTTAGTCCCTCAATGTCGAACTATAAATGAAAGGTTTGGTACCACTGAAGATCTCCGATAATTGAGAGCGTAAAGTGTACATCAAGGCTTGAGGTAATTCCCTTGGTAATTCTAACATCAAGTAGTTTCGTCATTTTCCCATTTAAATTTCATGATTTGATACAATTTAATTCAATATACTAAATCCCGAACTTCTATGCATCAATAGGGGCTAAATGGGCTTCAAACAATGGAGGAAATGGGCTGGAAAAAGGCCTGAAACAGGCTGGAAATAGCCCAGGAAAATGGGCTGAAAACAGTCTAGAAATTAGGCCACAAAAGGACCCAAGACAGGGCCCAGGTCTGCTCGAGTGGCCCAGGGTCCGCTCGAGCGGACCCCATCTAGAACCTGGGCCGCTCGAGCGGTCTATTGGGTCGCTTTTCAGTTGGGTCCGTTCAAGTGCAGGAAATGCACCGTTTTGCATAATTTGTGATTTTTCATCCTCCTCCTCTTCTACAATAATTTTCATACATTCTTGGGCTTCTCTTTGCCAAATCAAATCCATTTAAAAACACCCATAACTAATTCATTCCATTCTTATCCAAATAAATCAAATTCAAACATGACTTCTTCATTCCTCATGACACAAAAATCTTTAAATATAAAGAGCTGATCCAAAGATAATCAATTGAAGAACAAGAATCCAAATTGTTGCAAAACAACAACTTAAGGAAGATTAAACACAAATCATTGCTTAAGCATTTCAAAGATAAAACCATACATTGAAAGGAGAAAACAAAATAGAGTAGAGATTCATAAAATCATCCACATTGATCACATTCATCACATTAGCAAGAATATTTACTTGCCTTGGTCAAGAAGATGAACAAATCACTCCAAGACACACTTTCCATAGCCCAAAGCTCCAAATCTACAAAATCCCCAAAAATAACCCATGGAAAAGCCCTAAAAGTCAATCTTTTGCAAATCTCCAAGAAATCCTTTGCATGTATGATAAAAACACTCTAAATGGTTTGGAAAACAAAGATTTGAAGAAGAAAAACCATTGCTAACCTTTTTCAAGCTCAAACCAAGAAGAAAAGCTTGGATAGGAGATTTGTCTTTGCTAAAAACCCTTGAGAATGGCATCCTTGGGAAGCTTGATAGATGATGAAGAAGATTAGGAGATCAACTCTCAATTTGGCATTCAAGAACACAAGAGGAGAGAGAGAGTGAGGGGCTCGAAGAAGAAGAAGAAACCCTATGCTCAACTCAAAGTTGCGGGAAAAACAAATGAGGAAGAAGAAGAAAGGACTATTGCTTTTATAAAGTGGGTAAGTGGGTCCTAATGGGCCCCAAGGTTCAAGTGGCTGAAAATGGCATTTGCGGGTCCCGGACGAAGATGACGAAGAAGACAAAATCGATCATCAAAATATCTACTTTTCAAAAAGTACATTCTCCCCAATTTATGAAATTTTCAAAATTCGGGTACAGATTTAGTGTAAAAAGGCATTTTTACCCTTTTTCTTGGAAAATGCTATTCCTGAGCCTCAAATTCAAATAGACAAAACATGAAAGTTGTTGATATCAATAAAACGAGTCAAAAGGAGTAAAAATCAGAATTTTTTGAAATAAGAAGAATAACTTTCCTCACGAACACAAATAACATGGGCCACCCCGGGCCCGGTCAAACCAAGTCAACGACTCTTAAAATTCCCCAAAGCTATGAAAAATCTATTCAAACTCTCAAATAAAGCCAAGCCGCTACTAATCCCACTTAAAAAGCTAATCCATAACTAAAACAACACTAAACATGAGGGTTAGGGGTCGGGGTCTTACATATTTGCACCTCCCGCCGCCTCCACGCCGGCGGCCTCCGATCTGTCCCACTTCACTGCATCGGCTTCTCCGCCACTAACCTGCTCCTGGCCTTCAATGTGGCTGCCAAGGTTGGCGATTTGAAGGCGACAGATTTGAAGGGGAAGAAGGTGTTCATGCGTGCTGATCTGAATGTGCCGTTGGATGGCAAGGTGGGCGATCTGAAGGCGACTGATTTGAAGTGGGGGGCGGGGGAGGCCGGTTCCGGCCGGTCTCTTTCCTCGCCGACGACTAGGAGGAGGAGGAGGGTGGAGGGAGGAGGGGTTGATGTAATAAAGGGGCATTTTGGTCTTAAAGAATAATGATAAAGGAATGGATTGACCATTCCTCTACCTCCCCAGTGCAATGGTGATTCCTTTACATATAGGAATGGTGATTCCGGAAGTAATGATCATTTTGCAATTTTTTGGGAACCAAACACGGTAATGATCATTCTAACGGAATGACCATTCCATTCCGACCTTCATTACAATGAACCAAACGCTACCTAGGATTCCTCGAGATTTTAAGGAATGAAAGATAGTGCCCTAAAGAATGCAGTGCATGATGACTTGGGTGATCTCGTGCAGAAAACCATGTTGTTTTATGTGAATGTGGATCTGTTTCATATGAAATGATAGCATAAGATGCATCATTGGTTATGATTTGACCTTAATAAGCTAATCATGATGAGAATTCATAACATTTCATGAGAAATCAGAGCACTGCCAACGATTTTCAGAAATCAAGGTTCTAGAAATGAAAATCTCATTATTTCATGTAAAACATGCAATTTTTTTAGAGAACTATGCATTAAAATATGAAAATGAGTCTCAAGATACAAAAATCATGATTTTGACCTAATCGATGCAATTTAGAATGAATAAGTCCTTAAAATGTTCCAAATTAATCATTTAATAGAGCAGTTTTAAGGACTCATCACCCAAGATAGAGGGGAAACACAATGTGAAGATGCATTTGTGATTGCATTTTATTTCTCAAGTATAAATTTGAGTTTCACATTGAGAGATTGTGGACTCGATGTTCGGACTCACATGTGACATGTCATTTAGAGAAACTACAGTTTGACAGTAGAAAAAGTTACAAAATATAGAAAAAGGGTGTTGAAGATCCATTTCAAGGTCTTGAATGCCATAAGATGGATAGGAATCAAATTCCTTATTATTTTCCAATGTCTGTCAATCTTAGGTTTAGCCTCCAAAATCGGCATTCCTGTGGGTAGTGGGAGTTTTGGTCTGAACATGGCCCCTTTTGTCATGTCGCTTAGGCTGATTTATATTTGTTGGTCACGTTGAAGACAATTTATATGATAGGATCTTAATCCTGAGCAATTTCGTCCCTAAATAGACAAAAAAAACCAAAGTTTAAAAGAATGAAAAGACTTTAAAATCATTTTGGGGATTAAAATCCCATCTGGGGGAACACCCTGGAGGTTCTAAGCACCTTAATGGGTCGTGAGAGACTAAGTTGGCATAACTTCGTTTTCTTCCTTGTGCAAGTAGCTTCTTCTTTTGCCTTCGAACTTTGGTAATCTTTTGCTCTTGTCTTTTGATCGCATTCTGAATCCCTTTTCTAGCTTAAAATGACCTATTTATAGGCTTAAAATTCTTAGGGGTGGTCGGGCATGAACCCCCATGTTTTTCCCCACTTTTTGCATAAAAAAAATCAGTTTTTGGAAGCTGGGGTCACAAGAACTATTTGGTGGGTCACGACAACTATGCATCTTGTCAAAACGGGGGTTGCATGTGGTTATTTGTGACCCCATGATGTTGAACATGGTGTGACCACCTTTAACTGCCAAGAAGTGGTTGAGAAGCATGCATGGGTCATGGAGAAATGATCCCTCTAAGCGCTACATGTCGAATTTTGATTTGTGACACATATTTTGCATTTTGGCATGCATTTTCTTGGACTTGATTTGAACAAATTTGAGTGCCACTTGTCACACATTGATTGTACCAGTGCCATGATGTCTTGGAAGCTTGTGGAACACAATTGATGTGAGAGAATCCAAAGGGCCACTATATTGACCTTCAATGTCAAGGGAGGTCACAGGACCCTTCAATATGGTGTGTGTGTGTGCGCGCGCGGGGAGGGGGGTTGGGGCTATATCTATATCGCAACCTCTCCACTCTTTTGAGCATAACTTCTTTGTTTTAACTCCATTTTCTTTGAAATTTTGTGTGGAGGTTCTTGACATGCCTTTTGATGATTTTGGATTGGATTTGGAGTCTTTGGATCAGTTATTCATCATGAAGTGGGGTCTACGGGATGTACATCATTTGTGTTATTTTGGGTTCAAATGTCCTTTGGTTCACTTGATTTTTGTCCTTTGAACTTGGGAATACTTCAATATCACTTTGACGACTCTTCCTTGAACTTTTGAGTGCTTGACTTGATCATTTGATGGTCGGGGTGATTTTTGACCCCTAATTTGACCTCGTGGACCTTGTTTTTACTTCATAGGCCATGGTTTGACTTGACAGAGCTTGATTTGTCTTCTTAGGCATTAATTTAACTTCATGGGCCTTGATTTGACTTCGTGGACCCTGTGTATAGTCTAATGTTCTGAATCTCAATTTTTTATATGCTAACAACGGTTAGTCGTAAGCTTCATAAAATTTGAAACCACAACCAAACCCGATCTGATTAAGAGTTATTTTTCCCTTGCATCAAAGAGATTTTGAAGTTACGAAAATATGAGCATTTTTCAAACTTCAAATAGCATTTGCAATTGCCATTTTAAAGGATTAAAATTATCAATCCCACTGCATGAAATTGACCAAAAGCATTAGAAGAGCTTAAAAATGGGTATCTAGCATAAATTATAATAGAAATCAACAAAATAAAGCATACACATGATATGATTATACTTATTCACTTGCCTCGATATGGGTTCTAACTCAATCTCTCAAGACTCACCAAGAACTTTTCTCCTCAAGCCAAAACCCCAATTCTAATCCATAAGAACTCCTGGAACCTAAAGGGTCTTTTTTTTTCTCTCTTGCACTCATTTATATATGTAAATGGGGACTCATGCATAACAATTACAAATCCCATGTTTGGTTTCACAATTTGTGCATGTGATGCGTAAATGAATATATTAATATGGTGTGAAAATGGGTATGGTTTTCTGCCCAATATTTTCAAACCTCATACCCTAGTAATGAAAACTGATTTTAAGAAAATATGAGGAATACATGTTTTAAAACTTTTGGAAAACTGTAGAAAATCCTCTTAAGAAGAAGAACAATAAGCAAATCTCACCTTATTATAGATCAATCCTTTTCCTTTGATTTCTAGATCTGGGCCAATTTGCTAGTAGGGTGGAGTAAAATAAAATAGAATTGAGTGTAAATCAAGAAGGAAAAAAATGTGGAGGGAACTAGGCCACAAGCACCCATTTTGTCATGATGCTAGTAATAGCTTTTTTTTTGTCATTTTGTGCCTTCGCAACCACCTCCCCAACCACCTCCCTCCACTTCAGTTTTTTCGCACTCCCCAACCACCTCCCTCCACTTCAGTTTTTTCGCAACCACCTCCCTCCACTACAGTTTTTCCTGATTGACACTCTATTCCATCTCATTTCTACCGTACATGCAGAGACTGCTTCTCCTCTTAGGGTTCCCTAGATCTCTCCCAACTAGAAGAGATTCTTTCCATAGTCTCTTAGAGTACCTCTCTCGAGATGAGATACTTATATAGAAAAGAAGAATATGGAAACTCTTATAAGTTTCCGATGTGGGATCCTTTTACGATGATACATTGTATCCTATATGGGAACCCATTAGATTTTTCTCAATCTTCTTTGTCTTTCTTATTTTTTTTCTCTTCCTTTAGTTGCTCCAGTTGGGAAATAACATCAGAAGAAGTTCTTAGTGATTAAGTAATCCATAATTTGAAACCTAGATAATATTGTTGCATAAAATAAAATAATTTCTATAAATAGGATAACGTTACCATTGAAATTAATTCCAAGGGTGTGGGACCATGGGATAAATAGATATTTATTTTCCATGTAACATCTCACGCCACATAAAAATGGGTCCAATTGTGAATTAACTTTATGACTAATATACATCGTGTATCTCATGAAACCAATGATCAAGACATCATATGTATGATGTGAAGAGAATAAATATCTAGCATTCCAAAATTAGAAGTGTGTTCTCAGATTGCTTAGAGATACTCCATTTTGGGCCTACTTGAAGCCTAAGATGGCGACCCGAACTTAATGGGCATTGAACTTGTATGTGACATTAGATGTCCATATTACAATTGAACTTCCAACTAGAATACTTGCCACAATTGGGTCCCTTGCGCAAATAATTTCAATTCAATTAGTTTAATCCTTCCAATTACAATACCCCTCATGGCCTTTGGGAACTGAGTTATTATCTAATTTGTAGCCATTTAGAATGTCAAAAATTGTGTTCTCCAAAAATAGCCAATCATTATTTTTTGAGAAACTCTTTCTTAAAAGTCTTTTGATAAAAAAAATATCTTAATATGACTTATTATAAATGTATATATTGAAAATTACAGTTACTGAGAAAATATTCGATTAAACGACCCAAGGGCTTTGTTTATGAGCAATAGACTGTTCTTTTCCCATTCTTATATATTCTATTATTTACATAGGTATGAATTCCTTGTTGGACACTTTAATGAAAGATATAACTCTCAGACTATAGAATAGTCTTGGGAGACTATTTTATAGAATAGTCTGTATCATACGGCCATTGATTTATCTAGACCTGTCTAATTGCAACTGAATGGATGTTACTGAAACTTGATTGATCATCTAATTGGTTAGTGTTGGATTCTGAGAAGTTTTGACCACCAGGTGCTTCAACTACCATATTTATTGATTTTTCTTTACCAAGTTTGTCTAAACGAAGACAAATTTCATTTTTGAAGTCATTATGAGATTTTAAAGGTTGTTTATCCAAGGTTGATTTTTCTACAAATTATGTACAAAGGGCTGGAACATCTTTAGCTACCGTGAATTTAGTTGAGCTATAGATGAAGTGGGTTATTGTTGAGAAATCATATTCTCTATTCTGTGTGTTTGTGATCCTATTGTTTGTAGTTAAATATTTGTGGAATTTTTTATTCTACAATATGAGAGCGATGTTCTACGGTGAGCAGTTTTGAGTCACTTGAACACTATTTTATTGGAGTGGCATTTATTTCTTTATATTTAATGGTAGAGAAAGGAGGATGTACAGACTCGTCTTTACCCTCTTCTGTTTTCCATGGTTGTGTGGATTTATTAAATGTCATTATATTAATTACTTATTAAAAAGAATTAACAATCTATTGGCACACAAAAAATCCTTTGTCCATGCATAACACTTACAAAGGCAAAATACTCTTTTCAATAAAAAAATGATGACATTCATGACCACTGAAGTCTGGCCGGCCACAGCAAAGGAACTGCCCAATGGCTACTGTCTATAAGGCCCATTGGCCGCTGCAATCTTCAGCACACCAGCCACTCAGCATAATGAAGCAGTCGTTGGTCCTTGACCGAAAGATGACCGCTTGACGCCACAAACACTAGCCACCGAGCTTCTTCTCTCCCGGGCACCTGACGCCCATGATCTTCCATGATCTGGCTAGTTGCTCCTTTTGATAGGCGTTGAACCTTCAAAAGGGGAACCAATAATGTTTCCCATTGAAGATATTTTTGAAACCACCTCCACTCCTCCATGATCTCCGGCAGTTATGGCTCCTCAAAGGCTATAAAAGGAAGACTTGGGAGAGCAGGAAGATAGCTCTAATCTAGAGCAAAAAGAAGCCCAGAAACTCTTCCATTTTCAAAACTCTCTCCTTCTTCATCCGCAAGGTGAGAATTAGGCTGTGATGAATGCTTCTCCTTGGACATGGGTGATAGCTTCTGAAAGTCAACCTTCGTTCCTCTCACCATGGAGGAAGGACAGATATTGTCTCTGCTGTTTTGAAGCAGACTTCTCTAATTAATCATTCTTCCTAAATAGTGGTGATGAACTACAAAGACTGACAGAAAAAATTAAATTGCAGACTTCTCCAATTCTGTCTCCAGCAAACTCTTGAAGACAGCTGACTTCTCTTCTCTCCCTTCAATTCAGATTTCCATTGTTTTGATCTCCTAAGCCTGATGAGGGGGTTGTATAAAAGAATTGTAAACAACCTGCACTTAGAAGGTGAAGCAAAGAAGAACCCATGTAAACAAAATTGGAGATGACTCTTCCTGCGGGAGTAAATATTTGTGCAAGTCATTTTCACATTTTTCTGTAATGTTCAAAGGATGGAATAAAAAGCTTCTTCACTAGACGTTTCATTTCTTTTCTTTTTTTCCTCTTTTGGGTAAAACTGAAGATTGGCGCCGTCTGTGGAAAACATTACATATTATCAGTAATGCTTCGCTGATAAAAAAATACCTGGGAAGAGCTTGAAAAGAGTTCCTCAATTGCTGCTGTTCTAAAAAAAAAAAAAAAAGAGAAGCGAAGAACATATTAGAGGAAAAAGCAGACAGAGACAAAGTGGAGAAGATGCACAGCGCCCAGCGGCCAATGCAGAAAGAATACGGCGGCAATAGAAATTGGTGTCAGCTAGTCATTCTTGCTCTACCACGCGGGTTTATTAGGCGGACCAATGCCAAAAGGACACGACGACCATGAAATATGGAGTCGGCCATCTATCCATGCCCTGCTGCGCGTTTAGCGGCTGTTATAATGAATGGCTTATTATGACCAACCAATGTCTTTAAAGTTATTGCATCCCAAAGAGGCCACAACGATTGACTAAGTCTCGTGGCCGATGGATTGTACAATTAAGAAATCAAACATTATAAGGCCATGAGGTGTAAAACTGGAGCGGTCAGCTTGGAGTGCTTGACACTCAGCGGCTAACGCCAATAACCTCCATCGACTAACACCAGCAGCCTTCACCGGCCAGCCCACTGCAAAAGTGGCCGCTGGGTTATATACATTTTTCAATTTTTCTTGGATGTTCTGTCATGAAATTTTAAGCCTATGTGCTGATTGAATACTCATTGTACAGAACCCAGGACTCTCCTAAACAGTAATACATGGAGAATTGAAAAATGGTGACAGAATGTAAATACGTCACAGAATAATATGGACAATAGACTCTTTCTTATGAAATTGTCTCAATTTATAAGTCCAAATTGATCAATCTATATTATTATATACAAAGTCAGTTTCCTTTGGCCAGTAGAGAGCATTTATTGCCCTGCTTATGACCTACGAAACTTGACGAGATCCTAGTTAATCAGTTCACTAGTGTATGTCGATCAAAAGCCAAATACATCACCATGATTATGGTTGGATCACAAATCATTTTCTCACCCATTTTGGGGCTATGTTTATTGTATCGAAATGCTGTCCGTTTATCGGAAGCATGTACATAACAACATAGAAGTAGAAAATGAAATAGATTGATATAGGATTGAGCAGTTAAATATGCTCTCCTATCACTCATTCATTGTTGGTCTTTTTATTTATGTTGCAGATCAATCATGAATTCTCTTGTCATTACTTTCAATGAGACCAAGAAACGCTTGTGTAAGGTTTCCATCCAAGAAAGCAAGACTCCTAGGGGCTAGAAAAGAGCCCGCACTGAAAAAGAACTCCTAGTTTGAGTATCTTTCTTCCAACGGATAACTCCTACTGCTCCTACTGTCAAAGCCTCTCTAGTATTAGCGAAGCCTTCCAAAAAGGCCACACCGCGCAGGCCATGGGTGTCAAAATACGCCCAAAATCCTTTTGGTGTTCATCTTAAAGAACACCAGAATTTGGAGAAGACTACACCAGCTCGCCTCTGCATCACTAAAGAAGCAAAGGGGCATGGAGGGCGCAAGATGTGGAGAATATCCCAGCAAATGGTAAAGTCAAAACATACAAAGGCAATGACTTGCGCCAAGTGCTTGCCAAGAAGAAACTGCAGCAAAAGGAGATGATCCTGGGCTACACAAGGTGGTCTCCAAAACCACGAAAATTCAAGAAGATAGCTTGCTAGAATATAGCCTTGACATCACTTGAAGAGAATACCTTCTATCCTCTTACTTAGAAAGGGGGGAGGAGGTACGGAAGGCGACGTCTCGCTTCAGTCATAGTAGGGTCTACACCATGCCCTTCAAAGATACATGCGAAGCACTAAAAAAGAAACAACAACACTTTACCATTAATAATGCTACAAAACTTGCACAATACAAGGACCTTCTGAAAAAGAATGAGAAAAATGAGGTGAACATCCTCACACTGCCGGTTCATCATCTAGAAGGGGTGGACCCCATCATAAATCATTCCATACCCATGGTAGTAAGGAGGAATGATAAAAAGAAAAGTCGTGGCCAAAGAATAATTACTTAGCAATGGGAAATGAAAGAAGAAGACCCTGATGCTGCTATGGATTGCATGACTGGGACTAGACACGGTAGGCGTTCTGCTAGAATCACTACTCGTACTTCAAACCCTGTCGAATGTGAATAATCAAATAATGCTAAGTGCCCAGAGCACAGAGTGGGGTGGGAGCGGGAGCGCCGAAACAACAAGTTTTAAAATAAATATATATCCAAAGAGCCTCCAGAGCGCTTATACAACATAGTTCTTGTGGATTTATAAATAATTAACTAATGGGCACAAATATGTCTTATCCAATATATAAGTATCAAAATAGAGAAAAAATTGACTTTGCAACTTGATCACATAAAACAGACAATAATTAATAAGTGAAAAGAACTCTCTTCATTCAAAAGATAAATATCAAACTTACAGAAAAATAAAATACACAAAAAACCAAAATTCAGCATGGCTCGCTCCATATTCGATTGAACCGCGCTCAGAAAATGATCGAATCGCGCTCCAAAGACGGATCCGCTTCTAAAGCGCCCATCCGCATTTTTTAGAGCGGGATCGAGAGGGCTGAGAGGAGGTTTCGGGCACTAAGAGATAATGCCTCTGAGGGTCATGAACCTCCGGTTATGGATGAGGAAGCACCTCTGATTAATAAAAACATGGGGGGCATAGCTTCCCCCATACTCCGGGCCATTGATGATGATGTTTCATTAACCACTCGAAGTCTTAAGAGCAACTTCTCACCCCATACTGGACCAGGTAAATACCGTCTTCATGGCTGGAGAAACTAGTGCTCCAATAAATGCCGAAGAACAATCTCAAGGCGAAAATCCGGTTGAAAATATACAGGATTTGGTTAAACAATAAAATAGCAGAATTAACCAAATCACTACTCAGCTGTAATTTCTCATGGAACGAGTGACTGGTCCAAGCGATCATCCACAGGCGACTCCATCTTATTCAAATACAAAGGATCCGCATACATCTGGAGCCAGAATCGATCAGATTGCGGCACAAATGCAATAGCTTTCACAAAGGCTGTCCAAGCGAAGTGGTCAGCTCTCAGATAGCGGTCACCAAATAGCTGGAGAAACCCACGACTTACAAAGATGTAGCAGATAAGCTGACTAAAACAAGGGATGAGGGGAGACTCAGGAAAAAGGGGATCATGCCAAAATATCCACCTGAAATGGATTTGGTGCCCTATCCTCCTAAGTACAAACCTCCGACCTTCTAGTCTTATATGGGCAAAAGCTCTGCTTATCAGCACATAGTCCACTTCAAGTCCCAGCTTAGGGGTATGCTTGATGTAGATGCCCTGAAAATTAGATCATTCATAGGCACTTTGAGGGGACCTGCTTTTGACTGGTACAAACAATTGCTTGAGAATTCCCTCACTTCATGGGCGGTTTTGGAAGAAAAGTTCTCACTACACTTACAAGAAGAAGATCAATCCGCACCCTAAACTCACTCACTCAATCCAAGCAAGGAGAGAATGAGTTTGTTTAGGGTTTCACAAACAGGTGAAGAGCACTGGCTTACAGCTGCAAAGAACCCATCTCTTAGAAATTAGCAGTAGACATGTGCAAGGCCAACCTCAAACCTGAGATTAAACAGATGGTAATTAGTGTTAAGACTAAATCCATGTCTAAATTACTAGAAGCAGCCATCGATGTAGAAGACTGTCATAAGGAACTTGATCAAAAGAACAAGTCCCAAAGAATTCAAGCTTCCACACCTTCTACATCCAAGGGAAAGAAGAAAGAAGAAGTCTTTAATATTCAAACTTCTAAGGCTCCCAGAAAGGCGCAAGATCCTAAGAATGAAACCGCTAGGAAAGAGGAATACGAGAGGAGGAAAATGCCAAGTACTCATTTGATGAAAATATTTTCAAGACTCTACTAGCGCATGGAAAGTTGGAACTGCCTTCTTCCAAAAGACCCAGTCAGGAAGGTAAAACAAATGATCCAAACTACTGCCCCTATCAACGGATGATTTCCCATCCTTTGAAAGAATGTTTCATCTTGAAGGAAAAAATACAATATAGGCTAAAGGAGTTATACAGCTCGATCAGACATGTGATATTGTGTCGGTCAACATGGTGGCATTCGGATCGTTTGAACCTACCAACATCAAGCCTATCAAATAAAAAATGGTGGAGTTTCGGCTAATCAATAAAGTCGAAAATAGTGATGGACTTGTCTCGGTCACCACAGCATCTGGAGAAGTAATACGGGTGCATCCTCATCTCATAAGTGATGACAGCTAGGAAACAGTGGGGCCAAGATCTATTTTCGAAAATGGGAAGAAAATGAAAAAATCACTTCGTAACTCCCGTCAAACAGTTAAGGCAGAGCTTATAAAAGAAACAAAGGAGGAAATTGAGCCTGTACCCAGAAAAAAGGCACCAACTGAGTCTTCTGAGCTAATGAGGAAACCCATTTCTTTGGCAAACTTCCTTCTCCCTCTGACAGAGGAAGAAGATAAGTTGTAGATTTCAAATTGCAACCGAATCTCCAAATTAGGATGCTCTCCTCCTTCATATTCGGAGGACTCAGATGGCGAGTGGGTCCCCCTATAATGCCGCCACCCATGGATGATGATGACTATCGGGTCAGTGATTCGGAGTCAAATCCTGATGAAGAAGATTACCTTTCATATGAGTTATTGAATGAAAATGACTTCATCACTGATCCCTTTTTCTATCAAGAGAACATCCTGGAGATAGAAGTTCAAATTTACAATCCAAGACTACCCGTTACAAAAAAGAATGGACAAATCCAGGTATGTATGGATTTCCGGGATCTAAATAAGGTTGTCCTAAAGATTATTTTCTGCTATCCATCCCCGAAATCATGATTGATAACACATTCGGATGTGAAAGAATGTCATTCATGGATGGATTCTCGGGATACAACCAAATCAAGATGTCCTCAGACGATGAAAAGCACACTTCATTCATGGATGGATTCTCGGGATACAACCAAATCAAGATGTCCTCAGACGATGAAAAGCACACTTCATTCAGGACACCATTCGGCGTATACTGTTATACAGTCATGCCTTTCGGCCTAAAAAGTGCAGGATTCACATATCAAAGAGCCATGATGAAAATCTTCCAAGATATCTAACATAAGACGGTCGAATATTATGTAGATGATCTCGCCGTTAAAAGCAAAAGAAAAACACTCATTTTGATGATTTACGCAAAGTATTTGAATGATTGCGGAAATTCAGATTGCGTATGAATCCTCTCAAACGTTTCTTTGGAGTGTCTTCAGGAAAATTCCTCGGATTTGTAGTACGCAAAGGAGAGATCGAGCTTGATCCAACCAAAGTTAAGGCAATATTAGAGATGCCTCCACTAAAAACTCTTAAACAACTGAGAGGCATACATGGCAGATTGGCCTACATCAGGAGATTCATCTCTAACTTATCCGGCAAGTGCGGACCCTTCTCTCGCCTGATGAAGAAAGGGGTTGGTTTTATCTGGGACAAAGAATACGATGAACCCTTCAAAGACATCAAAAGGTATTTGACCAATCCACCTGTATTGGCAGCTCCAAGGTCAAACAAACCATTCATCTTGTATACAAGGGCTCTAGATCATTCCTTGGGAGCAATGCTAGCTCAAAATAACGATGATGGCAAGGAAGTAGTCCTCTACTACCTATCTCAAATGTTAGTGGGGGTGGAACACATTTAAAAACCAGTTGAAAAAGAATGCTTGTCTCTTATGTTTGCAGTATAAAAACTCCGACACTACTTACTGTCAAATACAGTATATCTAGTGTCCTGGATCAATCCACTTAAGGTATTGATGATAAAGGCTGGTTGTCTAAACGATCGGCTAGCCAAATGGTCTATATTATTATCATGCTATGATATAAGATATACACCAACGAAAGCAATTAAGGGGCAAGCATTGGCGGATTTTCTGGCTGGACATCCTTTATCAGAAAATCAAGATGACCTTCCGCATGAACCAATATTCTTCACCGAAAAGATCATTAAACATACTGTTAATCCTGATCTTGATTGGATTATGCACTTTGACAGAGCTACGTGAACCAATGAATTTGGTGAAATAGTGTCAGGAGTGGGAATTATCTTCAGCAGTCCAGAAATAGTAAAAACATCTCATTCTTTCTCATCACTGGAACCATGCTCCAACAACGCGGCTGAATATATAGCTCTAATCATGGGGTTGGAATTAGCATTGGAAACCGGCATCGATATATAAGCGGTATATGGAGATTCCCAACTGATCATAAAACAAATGAATCTCGAAACGAAGTAAGAAAGCCAAACTTGGTCCCTTACTTCAACAAAGCTCAAAAGCTCAAAGGCCAATTCATGTTGATAGAATTCCAACATATACCAAGATGTGAAAATGTCAAGGCGGATGCTCTAACAGGACTAGCTGCTTCAATGGCTTTACCGGAGAATGATATAGTGAAATTACCGTCACGGAACGGAAATTATTACCACCTCTTGATACTCACCAGGCTGTAGCAGATTGCTTTCAAGTCTCGAGAAATAGAGCTCATTCTTATGAAAATTCATTTAGAGACTAGAGAGAACTCTTCATCGACTATATCCTACAGCCCATTCTACCCGACCATATCAAAGATCGAACTAGTATCCAGAGGCGTGCGCCCAGATATTATTATGATCTTCCTTCTAAAACTCTATATCGAAGATCATTCGATGGAGTTTTGCTACGATGCCTATCTCAAAAGGAAGTTGAAGATACACTAAGAGAAGTCCATGCAGGGCTATGTGGCGCTCATCTGGCCAGAAGAAATTACATGACTAGATACGAAGGCTGGGATATTACTGGCCTACAATGATTGCAGACTTTATGCAGTTTGCCAAAAAGTGCAGAGAATGCCAAATTCATTATGATTACATACATCAACCGCCAACTTATCTTCATCCCACAACTATATCTTGGCCTTTCGAAGCCTGGGGTATGGACATCATCGAAAAAACTCATCCTCTATCGGACAAGGGTCACCATTTCATTCTAGTGACCACGGATTATTTCTCTAAATGGTCCGAGGCGGTTCCACTAGCCGAAGTAAAAGTTGATACTGTGATCAACTTTGTCAAAAATCATATCATCTTTCGTTTTGGCGTGCCTAAACTCCTATACCATGATAATGGACCTCAATTCAGCAACGACAAATTCTACAGATTCTGCGACAAGTATGGTATTCATTGTTGTCCTTCCACCACATACAATCCTGCGGCGAACGGGTTAGCAGAGGCTTTTAACAAAACTATTTGCAAAATCCTGAAAAAGATGGTGTCTAACAACAAGAAGTCATGGGGAATAAAACTCCATGAAGCCCTTTGGGCTTACCGAACCACAGTTATCGGCTCAACTAAATCAACTACATTTTCTCTTGTCTACGGGTGCGAGGCAGTCGTACCTTTAGAAATTTAGTTACCTTCACTTAGGGTGGTAGTTGCAGAGAAAACCACAAATGATCAAAATGCTGAGTTGAGACTTCGAAAATTAGAAAGTCTCAACGAAAAAAGACTCGTAGCCAGACAAAGTATCGAAATCTATCAAGCTAGGATGGCATGTTCTTTCGATAAGAAAGTGCGAGAAAGGGCTTTCAAAAAGGGAGACCTAGTCCTTGCAGTACGAAGACCTATGATCCTCACTCACAAGTCTAAAGGAAAGTTTGAATCCAAGTGGGAAGGACCATCCGTCATCAACAAAGTTTACTCAAATGGCGCATACACTGTTCTTATTGTTGAAGGAGAAAGATGTATGATGCCCATCAATGGAAAGTTTCTCAAGTGTTACTATTCCTAATTCAGTTTCAGATTCAGTCTCATCATTTTTGTCAGGATAGACCTTTCGTCCTCCTAATTGAAACGCAAGTCATTTAGCTAATGTCCCTTCCTATGGACCCTAATTGACTCTACTTTTGTCATCTGGCCAAAGTCTAAAAAAAAAAAAAGAGAAGAAGACCAAATTCTCAGCCGAAGTAAAGAATCCACTTCGAGTAATCTCCGGCCAAGACCGAGGTCGTCACGGCCAATGTTGAGCAAAAGCTGGCAAACAAAACAGAAAAGGAAGGAAAAAATAAACTACTCCTCTGAAAGAAGGCTTACCAGCCATTTTCTCCGAGAGAAGGGGAAGAAATCCGAGCAAAAGCTTGAGGAAGAAGAAGAAAGGAGACCAAAAGAAGATTCTAGCGCGCGAGAGCTCTTAAAAGTCTTAGAATTCCGGAAGTCTGAAATTGCGAAGTGAAAGAAAGAGGCAAAAATCTATCTTTTATAAATATCTGACGCCTCGATTTTCGCAAAAGGCGTCGGCTGCGAAGTTAAGTGCTTAGCGGCTACTCCGAATGCGAAATGATACCCTGCGGCCATCTAGAACGACGCCTAACTGTCATCCAGAAGCCACTTCAGCAGCCGAAGCCAAAGCAAGCCAGAGAACCAAGGACTAGCAAGTCAGCAAACGGTTCGAGGAGATGTCGTTTGGACTTTCAACTGCTTTTCGAAATCCGCAAAGCCGCCAAAATTCAAGTGATGTCATCATAACGGCCCATTCGAAAATATCTTTAAATAGATTGTCATATGCCCAATTTGGCCTACCCAACCACGCAAATCTCATCAAAATACAATCAATGCCACAAATCCTAAAATTTTCTCATTCATTCCTGACAAAATCAGCTTACATTTTGATCTCCAAAACAGAAAAAAAAATAGGTTGTTCTACACCTTAGGGATCCTTCCTTGGGCTTTTTTTCCCCATAATCCCCGCGGAGATGCAAATACTTGATACCTGCGAAAAGTAGGGCATGAACAACTTTCAAAACAAACTTTCTACACCTCTCCATAAAAAAATACAGGTTTGTGACGTTCCCGAGGCATAATGATCACCATTACATATTTCAGTCATTGTACCTCCAGGGGGGCATTTGTTGGCACACAAGAAATCCTTTGTCCATGCATAACACTTCCCAAGGCAAAATACTCATTTTTCATAAAAAAAGATTGATGACATTGATGACTGCTGAAGTCTGGCCGGCCACAACAAAGGAACTCCCAAGCGATTACTGTCTACAAGTCCCATCGGCTGCTGCAATCTTCAGCACACCAGCCGCTCAGCGTAATGAAGCAGCCGCTGGTCCTCGACTTAAAGATGACCATTGGACGCCACAAACACTGGCCACCAAGCTTCTTTTCTCCCGAGTACCTGACACCCATGATCTCCCACGATCTGGCCGGTTGCTCCTTCTGATAGGCGTTAAACCTGTAAAAGGGGAATCAATAACATTTCCCATTGAAGATAGTTTTGAAACCAACTCCACTCCTCCATGATCTCCAACAGTTATGACTCCTCAAAGGCTATTAAAGGAAGATTTGGGAGAGCAGGAAGAAGCCCAGAAACTCTACCATTTCCAAAACCCTCTCCTCCTTCATCCGCAAAGGTGAGAATCAAGCAGTGGCGAACGCTTCTCCTTGGACTTGGGCGATAGCCTCTAAAAGTCAGTCTTTGTTCCTCTCGCCATGGAGGAAGTACAGAGATTGTCTCTGCTATTTTGAAGCAGACTTCTTGATTAATCATTCTTCCTAAATAGTGGTGATGAACTACAAAAACTGACAGAAGAAGTTAAACTGCAGACTTCTCCAATTCCGTCTCCAGCAAACTCTTGAAGACAACAGACTTCTCTTCTCTCCCTTCAATTCAAATTTCCATTGTTTTGATCTCCTAAGCCTGACGAGGGGGTTGTATAAAAAAACTGTAAACAACCTGCACTCAAAAGGTAAAGCAAAGAAGAACCCACGTAAACAAAAGTGGAGATGACTCTTCCTGCACGAGCAAACATTCGTGCAAGTTATTTTCACATCTTTATGTAACGTTCAAAGGATGGAATAAAAAAGCTTCTTCACCGGAACTTTCATTTCTTTTTCCTCTTTTGGGCGAAACACAATCATTTTAGTGAGGAGAAATTAAAAATTTAGGTCAGTGAAAAATGCATAAGTCAATGAGAGACTTAAAACGTGAGAAAAATTACACCTTAATAAAAGATTAAAATAGCTTGAAGTTTAAATAGGTAAAAAGATCGTCAATAAAAGAAAAGTAGCCAGTTGAGAATGGAAAATACCAATTTTTATTTTCAATCATAAATTAAATAAACACTATATAAGAGATAAGACATTGATCTAAAAAAATATGGTTAAAAGTTAATAAAAAGAAAAAAAGATATGAAAAAGCGGTGCACAATCTAAAAGACAAGATAAAAGAATTAGTAATAAAGGAAAAAGTTAAAATGGTAACGGAAAAAGGGAATAAAGTAGAACTTTTCAATCCAAAAGAAGGTAAAGCTATAAAAAAAAAACTATATGTTCGGACAAACACATGTAGCACTATATGAATGGCATGCTATTGACTTGGATTTACATTATCTTTGTAAAATAAAATGTGAAAGTGCTGATAAGACCTTTATGATAAGTAGGTGAAAGAAACTGCGATTCAGATTTGAACATCACTAAGGAAGGATGTCCATGGCTGATTTGTATCAAAACAGGTTTTAAAAAATCTGATCTTGGCAGCATAAATCAGCCATGTTGATCGCTTAACAACTCCATGAATTCATGACCAACAAGTGTATGATTAAAGGAGATTCAAGAAGACTATTACCTTGAAGATTTGTAGACTTCAAATCTCTGAAAAAATAGATCCAAAGGGCTGAACTCAGACTTGCAATTACCAAACAACTTGCTGGAATTTTCTGCAGTAGAATTGCCTTTGATCTTCTTCTCTATCTCACTTTCAAATCTGATTGGCTAAGATGGTGGGATCTTAATCTAGATTTCTAGATGGATTTTGAGAACTATTTTCTATAGAAAAAATCTCAGATCTTAATCTCTCTTCAAGGAAGAAGAAAGAATGGCTGGACGTGTGGGGATGGCCCTTTTTTTTTTTTGTTATGGACGTCCAAGGGGGAAGCAATCTCCTTTTTATAGAAACTTGGGGAATTGCTTTCCTTAAAAACTATCTCTTCTAATTCTCATAGATGTCCTAAAAGGGAAAGTATAATCTAAAGATTTATTTCCTTTTAGAAACACTCCAATTAGAAAAGGAAACTAAGGAACATCCCACAAACTTTGGCAATTAGTAATCCTAGTTGCACAACACTTACTAATTTAAGTTTCTAATTCAAAAAGGAAACTTTCTTATAGGAATACTAATCCAAAGAGGAGTCCAACCTTCCAAGTAGAGAGACCTACTCAAAATTGGAAACCTTACCCATGGAAATCCCATTATGGACGTCCCACATAATAATGCACACCATGGCCCACAAATAATTTATCTAGAACTAAATTCATGTATGCCATCAAAGGCCTATTTGAATTTAAACTCAAAATTATTTTTCCACTAAAATAATTCAACCATATGTCATCTAAACATTTTAGGAAACCATGCCAATCTTGGAAAGTGACTAGAGAAGGGACCAAAAGACATATTTGCCCTTGGCTCCCAAAATGACCAAAATGTCCATGCTAAACCCATAGCAACATAAAGACCATTTTAACCTTAACTCATTCCACTAAAGAGTTATGGTTGAACTCCAGAGACAAATATATAATATAATAAGCTCGTCAGAAAATGACAGTTGTTTTCGACCTACTGAGTGTAATGACCTGAATGCCCTTTATGTAACATCCATAATCAAGTCAGGTTATCAGATGTACTATCAACCTTCTTGATTACATCTAAACCTCAGAACTTCATATCCTTAACGTAATCATCATCCGGATATCATTCTCTTGGTCCAGGGAGCGACCCACAAGTTCAATAACCATATGGAACATCCATATACTAAGATCTTAGATTTTGAAGATTAATCGGATAATTTTAAGGGGACGATCATTCCATCATTAGATGGCATAGATTCTTTATTGCATCTGCACGTCCCAACTGATCAAGTCCGAGTACCCAAAACACAGAGCTGTTGACCTATGAAAAGAATCTCACCCATAGTAAATTAAAGCACAAGAACTTGACTTCTTCAGTTCATCCACAAATGCTCAAGATTAAGAGCACTGGTCACTCAGTAGCATGAGGTGACTTGATCTCTCTCAGTGATAGTACTATTTTAGAGATCACACCTACCATGGTCCTGTTCAATGCATTGCATATGCACTAATGAGATAAATCCGGGAAAGTCCTCCCATGACTTAGGTAAGTCACCCTGAATACAGGAGAGTCTCTCACTATAACTTATACCAAGATGAAGTGCCCAGCTCCATCTCTCAGTTACGAACAAATATGTTGTTTCCAGTGTCCATGAATTAGACCTATCTGTGTGTAGACACTACACACCTAATTCATTTACTAGAAACAATGGGCCTTACACAACCATACATATATACATGTTTAAAGAGAAAAGAGTCATTCCATTAAATAACCAGTAAATATCCAGTAACAAAAGATGAGAGTGCAGCTAGTGGGCTTTAGGGCATACATCAATCCCAACAGTAGGCATCTCAAATTTCAAATAGCCAAATGCTTGAGATTCCTTTTCTTTTACGCTCCTCTTTTGATGAACTCGAACTTCTGTCACTATACATCTGAATGTGATTTCCATACCTTTTGATTCATCTTTTTTCTTACTTCTTTTTTTAATAATGATTTTTTGAATTTTATGCATATTCCTTAACGTTTGATTAAATTAGGGGTGTACACTGGGTTTGGAAACCCGGTTCGACCCGATAACCCGACCCAGCTCGAACGTATTCGGGTGGGTGGAACATGGTCTTAGCACCCGACTGGGTACATACTAATCCGGACTGGGTCCTGGGTTAAGGAATTTTTGTTAATCGGGTTATCGGGTCACGACTGGGTACATACTAATCCGGACTGGGTCCTGGGTTAAGGAATTTTTGTTAATCGGGTTATCGGGGGACATGGGTACGGTAATAGAAATGAAGAAGGGAAGGATATCTTGGAGTTTTCAGTGGCTTATGATCTCATGGTAACTAACACATTTTTTAGAAAGAGAGAGGAACATTTGGTGACTTATAAGAGTGGCTCATCGAGGACACAAATTGACTTCTTCTTAACTAGGAAAAGAGACCGTTTAGCTTGTAAAGATTGTAAGGTTATACCGGGGGAGAGCTTGACTTCCCAACATAGGTTGTTGATCATAGATGTGCAGTTACAAAGGTGGACTAGAAAAAAAAAAGTTGTATAGATGCTCAAGGACTAAATGGTGGAACCTGAAAGGTGATAAGCAACTAGCTTTAAGGGAAAACGTACTAGAGGAAGACGTTTGGGCGACAGATGAGAGTGCAAATAATATGTGGGATAAGGTAGCAGAGTATATTCGGAAGGTAGGGAAAGAAGTCTTAGGAGAATCTAAAGGGGGTGCTCCGGTACAGAAAGAGGCATGGTGGTGGAGCGAAGCCGTCCAAGACAAGATAAGAGTTAAAAGAGAGTGCTTTAAAACTTGGCAAAATAATCAAATTGAAGCGAACTTGGAGAGGTATAAAGAAGCAAAAAGTGAAACCAAAAAGGTAGTTAGTGAGGCCAAGGCAAAGGCATTTGAGGAGCTATATAGGCGACTTGACACTAAGGAAGGCGAAAGAGAGATATTCAAGCTTGCTAAAACTAGAGATCGGCGGACCAAGGACTTAAACCAAGTTAAATGCATTAAGGATGAGGATGAAAAGGTATTAGTAAAGGAGGAGGAGATAAAGGAGCGTTGGAAGAGCTACTTCTACAAGTTATTTAACGAAAGCAGTAGTAGTGACATACAATTGGGGCAGCTTACCATTTCTAGAGAAGAAGCAAATCATATGTTCTATAGGAGAATCAGTAGGAAAGAAGTTAAAGAAGTATTGAAAAGAATGAAGAATGGAAAAGCGGTGGGGCCAGATGGTATCCCTATTGAGGTCTGGAGGTGCTCGGGGGAGGATGGTATTAGTTGGTTGACAAAGCTTTTTAATGTAGTGCTAAGGAGCAAGAAGATGCCTAATGCATGGAGGAAAAGTATTCTTATACCCATATACAAGAACAAAGGAGATATTCAGAACTGTGCGAACTACAGCGGGATTAAATTGATGAGCCATACGATAAAATTATGGGAGAGAGTTATTGAGAGAAGACTAAGAAGAACAACAAATATTTCAGAGAATCAATTTGGTTTCATGCCTGGGAGATCAACCATGGAGGCTATCTTTCTCCTGAGGAGGTTAATGGAACAGTATAGAGAAGGTAAGAGAGATTTACATATGGTGTTCATTGACTTGGAGAAGGCCTATGACCGGGTTCCTAGGGAGATTCTTTGGAAAGTTTTAGAAAAGAAAAGAGTTTGTGTCGCTTATATTGAGGCGATAAAGGATATGTATGATAGAGTCGTGACATCTATAAGGACGACTGGCGGCGAAACTAAGGAGTTTCCTATCACGATTGGTCTACACCAACGCTCAGCGTTAAGCCCGTACTTGTTTGCCCTAGTTATGGATGAGATTACAAGACATATCCAGGATGAGGTGCCGTGGTGTATGCTATTTGCAGATGACATTATTTTAGTGGATGAGACGAGAGAAGGAGTGAATGCTAAACTTGAATTGTGGCGGAAAACATTAGAGACAAAAGGGTTTAGGCTAAGTCGATGCAAAACGGAATATATGGAATGCAAGTTTAGTCAAAGTAGGACACCTGGTAACATAGAAGTAAGTTTGGGCACAGAAAAGATAATAGAAAAAGAAAACTTTAGGTACCTTGGATCTATGGTGCAACAGGATGGAGGGATTGATACTGATGTAAGTCACAGGATTCAAGCCGGGTGGACCAAATGGAGGAGTGCTTCGGGGGTCTTGTGTGATCGAAAAGTCCCCCTCAAGGTTAAAGGAAAGTATTATAAGGTGGCGGTATGGCCAGCGTTGTTATATGGATCAGAGTGTTGGGCAGTAAAGCATAATCATATCAAGAAGATGGAAGTTGCAGAGATGAGAATGCTAAGATGGATGTGCGGGATCACAAGGAGAGATAAGATTAGGAATGAGGAGGTTAGGGGCATAGTAGGAATAGTACCGATTGGAGATAAAATGAGAGAAAATCGACTGAGATGGTTCGGCCATGTTAGAAGGCGTCCAACAGAGGCACCTGTTAAAAGGTGTGAAGCATGGAGTTTGCCAAGAGTAGGAGAGGGAGAGGGAGACCCAAGAGAAGTTGGAAAGAAACTGTTAAACATGATCTTGCCTACATGGATCTAACGGAGGACATGGCCCTAAACAGATTTGATTGGCGTCGTCAAATCCATATAGCCGACCCCACCTAGTGGGAAAAGGCTTGGTTTGGTTTGGTTTGGTTTGGTTTGGGTTATCGGGTCACCCGATAACCCGGTTATAAAAAAATATTAAAAAAATTAAATTTTATATTATAATTATTAAACTTAAATGAGAGAGAGCATCTACACAGAACTACAATACATTTCAATGCATAACATAATAACATATCCCATCAGTCCATCTCGTAGTGAATAACACCTCCTTGTCTCCATCCTATTAGATCAGAGCATTACAATTACATATTCATCTCTTATGTTTCTGCTGCAATTGGTTCTTTGGAAATTGGGAAGTGATGTCTTCTCTGCGTCTACACGTTTAGTTTGTCACTGAGTTTTGGTGCGGTCGGTGAGAAACTGAGAAAGTAGAAATTGAATTGTAACCGGGTTAACCGGTAACCCGAACCCGGCAAACCCGGTTACAGATTACTGGGTATTCGATCGGGTTCCCAGTGTGCATAAAATAATCGGGTCGGGTCAAACCCGGTTCGATAACTCGGGACCCGACCCGATGTATGCCCCTAGATTCAATTCATACTATTATCGTTGCTTAATGGGTTTTTTTAGGCTAAGAATTTGAAGGATTAGTTAGTTAAAGATGGACCAAGTTGCCTACTATCGTACATGCATGTGTAATAATAAGCTTTGTTTACTTCTATTTGTAATGCTCGTTTCCAATGCAATTTTATGTTATCTTTTTTGTCAAAAAGAAAAAAAAATGATGGGACGAGATTAAAGTCGACAAGAAACTATAGAAAGGGAACCCTTTCCAAAACAAGAGCAAATATCTATGAGGAATGTTCATATGCATCTTTCCCTCATCATAGAGTGAGTGACACTCCCCTTTTTGCACATGAAAAGTGCATTTTGTACCTCACCCTATGTACTTGAAAAATACATTTTGTACTTAGAAATTTCCAAAAAGGGAAGTGTCTCTCATCCTATGGTGAGGGAAAGATGCATATGAATGTTCCCCAATATCTATTATCACTCATTTATTTATTTTTATCAATATCTTGTTTAGTGGAAATACTTAAAAGTTTTTTCAATCTAGCAATACGGATTTGCTCATTGTAATAAAATAAATAGCATTGTGAGCTGTAATTTTATTCATATAAATGTTTGGACAGCACGTGCCTTGCACGTGTAGGGCTTCACTAATCTTTTATAAGATCCTGTCATGCCTGCTTTTAACTGCTTACTATTTCTCTCCACTTCTACTCGAGCCCGCTTAGTTGCATACTTGCCACCGCATACTTGGTGATTGCGCCCAACTTACCTGCAGTCCCAAGTTGTGGCTCTCTCAGCAAGAGACGTTTGTACGAGTGAGACCTCCTCCTATGAGCCCACTGAGTCCCACTTAGGTGAAATCCGTATGCAAGATGTCTTTGTTTTTCTTTGACATCTGCCAATCCTAAATTTATGAGTGAGACCTTTTCACACCGCTGATTTCTAAAGCTACGTACTCTTCACAATTCCAATGGATTCTCTCCCCCATGTCTCACATCAAGGTATTTCATATTTTCTATTTTTTTTTATTTTGGTTGTTGGGTGTTTTTTTTTTTTTTGCACTTAATTTCCTCCTCTCCCTTTGGATTCGATTCCAATTGTTTCTCTCCTCCATATCCAACACCAAGGTATTTCTCATTCCTCTTTTTTTTTTCTTAGATTTTGTTGTTGGGTATTTTTTAACCCTAATTTTTTTTTTCTGAATTGGGAAGCATTCTTTGCAGTGTTCTTGTTCAATGGTTGAATAAATAGCAAAAACGATCTAAAAAAGATCTCTTACCCACCCTTTCTCGATTGTTCCTCTGCAACACAATGAAAAGAAACATGAAAAAATAAAAATAAAAGCACAAGAAAGCTGGAACAAAACCTATGGCTATGAGTTTTCTCTCCTAAGATGAAAACCCTATCAAAGTACTAGTTCAATATCTAGATTGGTCAACTCAACAGCTCAATAGTGTGCAAAGAACAATTAACTATGCAGCGGAAATAAATCGCAAAAGCACACACCACAAGGAACACCAAATATAGGGCAAAAAATCCTAACCGGATGAAAAACCATTGATCCGAACTGGATCAACAATCAAGCACTATGAATCTCATAATTACAAAACACTCACAAATACCTCCCCAAATAATCCCTTCCTAAAGGAATGCAATTAATTTTTGTATAGCTTCACGCCTCAACAACTTCACACCGTTAATTTCAACAGATTCAACCCCACTTAACTTCTCAAATCTTTGACGAAAGACGATCTTCTATCTCTGCAACACAAATTCAAATAATATCTCTGCAACACAACTTCAAATAACTCTCTAGAGAAGATTTCTCTTAACTATGATCTCTAACCAGAGCTTTGAAAGGTGTGGTGTCTCCTTAGGGTAGCCCATGAGTCCTTTAAATAGGCTTAGAGATGTGATTAATATTTCCTAACTTGATTAGGTCTAAAACAAGCAATTTGGGCACAATTAGCACTAGACTTCTAATTCTTGTCAGAGTCTGCCACATCACCCGCTCGAGTGAATGAAGGCACGCTAGAGCGGCCAAGGTTTTGTCTCATCGAAACAAAGCTCTGTTAGGCGTCTGGCTCCTATCTGATAACATCCACTCGAGCGGGGCCTTATTCTCATTGATCCGGAAATTCAGCACTTCTAATTCTTCTCAGCTTTCTTCTTCTAAAACTTTCGGACTTTTTTTTCTCCCTTCAGCATACTTCTAATTTTATTTGATTTCTCACTTCTAATTCTGCCATACTATCTTCTTTGAGTCCTTCTAGTATTCTATCTTCAAAGGAGAAACATATTCCTTTTCTAAAAATAACAAAATACAACTCAATTGACCCAGAGTTTTGTACAATTCATGAATTAGCCAGCACACAAAAACCTAACACCCTACCTCCTCTTTTTCTCTCCATCAAATGATCTCTATTAATTCCAAACTAATAAATCATGGCATTCATTCAACAATTTGGGTTCCTTGGGTGTGGGTGTTTTGTGATTTTTTTTCAATTGAATTAGATGGAAAAGCATCATTTCTGCTCTAAATCTTTACGTTTTCTAAACCTAAGTAGTACATAAATTCATAAATTGTTTACATGCTCTACATCTTATTTCAACCGTAGAATTTCTCTTTGGTCACTTGCAGATCCCTGTTATACATCCGAACTGCAAGAAAACGTATGATGGATAGAAAGTTTTGACCGAATTATCCTAACCCCTCATTTAATAACCTCAATATTTAATGGTCTTCTAACTACATTTTTATGAGATTCAACCAAATGACGAGTGAAGGTCGGATGAGTCAAATTGTGTTGTTTCCGATTCACTAAAAGGGGGGAATGAAGGGTTAAGACTGACAAAAGGAGGGCCAGGAGGGCCCATAGGAAGACTGCATAGAAACAGTATGTGGTTCACTCTTAGGTGAAAGTTTCTGATGTATGAAGCTTATGGTTTGATGGACATAAATTAAAATAAAGTGCAACAAGTGGAAGGTCAGGCTACATCTTAACTTCCTTGAATGATCTATCTGGTCTGCTCTTGGATGAATCATGACTCTATATATTTCTTTTGTATGGCAGGCTATTCTTAAATTAGTAAACACTACAAGGTAAAGTACTTCAGTGCTGATTCAAACCCATCTCGGAAGAAAAGTTCGATCTCGGATTTGGCATAATACGAATAATGTAAAGTCGGCTTTGTGAGTTTTACTTTTCCACTTAATATATATGAGGCCATGTTCTTCCCCATCTACGTCTCTTAAACTATTAACCTCAACACATCAATTATAGGCTAATTAAGGCCTTCTTGGCAGATGCCAACCAACCCATCTCAAAGAAGATTACATTTGATTAACTCTAAAACTTAAGGAATGACTCACAAACACAACTAAACATTACCATTCATTTATGTAAAAACTAAAATTGAAAGCAACTCAATTCACATAAAAAGATCAAACCTCAAAATCTCAAATCCTTGTAGTATCTAACAAAAGGGCAACTGAATGGGCTGAAGATAATTAAAGGAAGTGTTGCTCCTCTAACTCTAACTAGATGGTTTTGCTTATGGATTTTGATTCGATAGTGGGGTAGTTTTCAACAACTACTTTTTACTGGATCAATACTAATAATGCTTTTGATGGTTTTTTGGTTTCTGTATTTGGGATCAATGTTGGTGTTTTAAAAAAAATATATTGTTTTTAGTTGCTCTAATGTGGACGTAGTATTATGAAGTTTTCACTGATATTTTGCTCTATGTTTTCTTAATCTCTACCGTGTATCTAAAAGTGATTTCTAATTTAATAATTTTGTCAATTGGATCTGGATTCTTACTTTTCTATTTGAATTTGTGGAGATTTTGTTGTTGTTGTTTTATCATCCTATGAGCTTCCTATGACTTTTTTTAAAAATAAATCTAAGACCCTTTTTACTTACATACTACTGCCTCATTTTTCTGAGATTACTTGCCCTTCTTAAGCTTCCTCTGCTTGTATTCCTACAGAAGTTAAAAGGTTTTCAACATTTTTATGTTTGATATCTTCTATTAATTTTGATTTTTGCAGGAATGACGATTGCATGTTTATTTATTACTACAAAATAGAAAAAACTATCATTCCTAAGCAGAAGCGGAACTAGGGGTGTTGGCCGGAGCCATGCCCCCCACCCCACCCACGCCCCTCTCATTTTAAAATCTATTATTCCCATAATCTTAGCTGATTTTGCAAAGAAAAAACTAAAAAAAAGAACGAAGGAAATGGAAGGTGATGATGCCAAAATAGGATTTCGGACACCACCGGTCAAGTAATAAATGCAGTAAATGCAATAATTAAAGAAGAGAGAGAAGGGATTACAGTGGTTCGGTCAAGATGACCTACGTCCACTGCAGAAAGGCAGAGATTGCCTGTGGTGTTTTACTTCCTCAATGATTATTACAAACTAGAGGAATACAACAGAGATTGCCTGTGATGTTTTACTTCCTCAATGATTATTACAAACTAGAGGAATACAAGAGTCGAAGTGAATAGAGAGAGATCCATGCCTCTCAAGTGCTAGTGGGGCTTTTCGATTTATAGTCCTCCCCTAACAGATAGGGACGACTCTTCAGCAACGTTCGTCCTTGGAGCCCTCGAACTGCCATCGCACTAGACGAGGCAGGTGAGATATTCCTCCGCAGGACCTGGTAGGAGGGAGACTGCTTCCGAAGCAACGTGGCTGCCCTGACTTGGTCTCTTCGTGGGCTTGGACCTGAGATTCAGTAGATGGATTTGGACCTGGACTTATCACGGACTGGGTCATTTGGGCCTGACCCATCAGAAGGAAAGCAACAAATTGGAGGAAAGGAATTGAGGAATGGCAAGGAAGAGGATCTGCTGATTTGGTACTCACTGTGTTTTGGCCATTTGTTTGATGGTATTGCAGTAGGCATTGACTTTGTATGAGGAAGAGGTTATGCTGATCTGGTGGCGAAGATGGAGATGAGGGAATTAAAATAGGCGATCTAGTCTCTTTTTGAACAGTTTTCATTGTTATCTTCATGACTGTCTCCTGCGATTTTGAAGGCAGAATCATCACCTACTCCAACCATACATATCCACAATCCACATCTTAATCACTGACGGAGCGCTCACATGGTTCTTTACACAATTGGCAAGACAGTTCTAGTGATGTCAGATTGAGATCCTCTGATTTGGGATGGTCACATCCACAGAAAGATGATGGAGTGAAATCAGATAATAGAGGTGCACCTTCTTCCTTGTCATACTACCAAATTAGCAAGATAGTTAAGAACTTCAACAAGATATGAGCAGTGATTACATTATTAAGCAGCAATCGCTTGAAATCTTGAAGGGAGATTCTAAATGCACCCACATGTATTGCTGCACACACCCACATTTTATTTTATTTTTAATTACCAAAATAGCGCTCAGGTGAAATGACGAAATCACCCTTCTTTATCAACATCCTCCCTCTCTTCCTTTGCTACGGTGTTTCTTGAGGTTGGGAGGTTTCATCGTCTTCTTCTTGTTTCTACCTCTGCTTCTTCTTATTCTTCATTATCCCTTATTTCCATACTGTTCTGCACTTATTCATCCCCATTGATCTTCATCTCTTTCCTCATCACCATCTTCTCTAACTCTTAAAAAGTATCCAAGTCTCCTCCATTTATTTAAACATATTGGAGGCACTCATCTCCCTACATCACATTGTCCATTGGAAGTAGGCATTTTCAATATGGACTTGCAACTAACGGTCTACCAAGATGAGGTATACACTTGACTTCGTTTCCAGCATTTTAATTAAAATTCACGCGTCCTGTTCGGCATTCCAGAGCCGTGCAAATGAATATTGCACGCGAAATACTATCAAACATATTAGATTTGAACGGCATAAATATGCCGTGCAAAAATATTTTGCACGGCATATTTATGCCGTTCAAATGAGTTTTGCACGGATATTTAGGCCGTTCATAAAATGTTTACACGGCATAAATATTTTGCACGACAATAGTAAACCGAGCATATTTCACAAGGACAGTATATAGTCTCATGCATTAATATACTAAGATTTAGCAATCATATTTTCAGGAGAATCAGTCAACCGGTGCGAGTGAGTGCTCTTTGGATTTCACTAATGTCTTCACCACTGACATGATATTTAGAAGCCGAGAGGACCTAATCCAATGGACAAGGGAAGTTGGAAAGAAACATGGCTAGGTAATTGTAATCAAAACTTCAGATGTTGGTGGAGATGGTAGGAAGCCGAGAATAATTTTATCTTGTGAGAGAAGCGGAAGCTATAAGGGTCCATCGATGGTCTCCGAAAAGAGAAATCCTAATAAGGCAAGGGGAACGAAGAAGTGTAATTACCCTTTTGCTTTGAAGGGCCGAAAGTTGGCAAATGATGATGATTGGATGTTAACAGTGGTATGCAGGTTGCACAATCATCCAAACGCACAACATCTCGAGGGGCACTCATTTGCTGGAAGGCTTTCAGGAGAGGAAATCAATGTTTTGATTGATATGTCAAAGAGTATGGTGAAGCCAAGGAACATCCTTCGTACGTTGCAGGAAAGGGATGTGCACAACACCAGTACAATGAAGAGTATCTACAATGCCCGTCAAAAGTGGAGGGTGACTGAGTTGGCCGGTTGATCACAGATCCAACAACTCATGATGCATTTAGAGCAGAACAACTACATTGAGTAGCACACTAGCAACGCCGCTACAGATGCTACGATGGACCTATTCTGGGCACATCCATCATTTATTCAGTTGTTACGTGCATTTTTAGAAGTTCTGATAATGGATTGCACGTACAAGACTAATAGATATCAACTTCCCTTGCTTGAGATTGTTGGTGTGACATCTACTCAACTGACTTTCTCCGTTGCTTTTGTGTATCTTGAATCAGAGAGGGAGGCCAATTACATATGGGCTTTGGAGAGGCTTAAGGAATTAATGGATGGATGTATTATGCCCCGTGTGATTGTAACCGATAGAGAGTTAGCACTGATCAATGCAATACACGTTGTTTTTTTCGAATGTAGCAAGCTTATTAGCAAGTGGCATATTTCTAGGAATATCTTGGCAAATTGTAAGAAGTATTTTGAGACCAACGACAGATGGGATGCGTTTATATCTAGTTGGAACATGTTGGTTGTCTCTCCCACTGAAAATGACTACATTCAGTTTCTAAGTGCATTGGACCGGAATTTCTGTGGGTATCCAAACGCTGTTGATTATGTGAAGAAATCATGGTTGAATAACCACAAGGAACAATTTGTAGCTGCTTGGACGGATCGGCATATGCACTTTGGAAACGTGACTACGAATAGGGTTGAGAGTGCACAAGCAAAATTGAAGAGACACCTTGGCATATCGAATAGTAGCTTTGATGCGTCCTGACAGGTTATCCATGCATTGCTTGAGTTGCTCTTTACGGAGATAAAGGCTTCATTTGAAAAGAGCATGAACACCGTGCAACATAAGTTCAAACCGGCACTGTTTCGCGAGTTGAGAGGATTTATATCAAGGAATGCATTGGATATAGTACTGAATGAGTCGATAAGAGCTGGTTATATTGGTCCTGATTCGGTGGCATGTGGGTGCGTAATTCGACAGACCCATGGTTTACCATGTGCATACGAGATTGCCGAATACATAAGAGAAGGCACCCAAATACCACTTAGATGTGTCCATCAGTACTGGAGGAAGCTCAATTTAGACTACACTAAGGAGCATGAAGCCCCCGAATTAACCACAACTTCCGAATTCGAGTTGATAAATAAGAAATTTTAAAGTACCAATCAGGTTGGTAAAATACAAATATTGAAAAAACTAAGAGAGTTGGGGTGTCCTTCGTCTACTTCTCTTCTTGAGCCGGATGTTAAATTGAACACCCGGGGTCGTTCATCCTTGAAAAAGAAGAAGTTGGATCGGTCTACGTGTCGGGAGCCATCTATTGGGTGCTCACCTCTCGGGTGTAAGGCATCCAATCTCTCCCGCATCAGCTGTATGTTTTCACTGGCATTTCCGGAATCCTGTCCAGGATTCTAGCGACTTGCTAGAGGCATCCCTACAGTGTATCCCCATTGTGCAGGAGGACGGGCGAACGGGAAGTGCTCGTACACCCAAGACTACAAATGACAAATATTAATAATTATACAATACTTATATCAATTATAATGGAAAAGGTAAATGCATATATAAAATGTACCGGTCTTACCGTGAGCAGTGTCAGATATTTAGCAATCTGCCACACATCTGCCCTCGTGGCGGTCCCCAACTGGTGATACAGATACGCCAGTGCGGCAGCTCCCCATGCGTAATGATGGACCCGTGGCAGGTCCATCAATAAGGATAAGTAATAAACAGGGACTCGAGTGGTGGACTTATTAGTGAATAGTGTACAGCCCAACAGATAAAGAAGATAGCCTCTGGCTGCACACTCTACCTCCTCAACCGACGACGCAGGAGTCACATCGCCGCACACCCGTCGGATCCACCCCATCCTCACTACCCCACCCCGTGCCAGGTTCAACTCTGCTGTCGCAGATTCCCTATCCACACCCACACAGTCCTAACTCGAGTAGATCTACTTGGTCAGTAAATCCCGTAGTAGTAGATAGTGGACAAGAAGTCCAGTGACTGGGATGCCGAGTAGAGAACTCACATCATCTAATGTGATCGTTATCTCCCCAAATGGCATGTGGAAGGTATTGGTCTCGGGCTGCCATCTCTCCACAAAGCTCGAGATCAAGGGGCAGGAGATATATCGGTAGCTGAAACACCTCAGGTCTGCCAATCCAGACTCTTCTATGATAGCGCGAAAGAGAGGCACCTCAAGATCAAGACGATCTCCAGGGCGAGGTATGTACCAGTCCTTCAGCTGGCGCCAATGACTGATACATTTGAGCGGGCCACGTTCCTGCACATTACAAGTATAGTATAAATCTTCATTAACATCTGGTATTATATAAAGAATTACTTAAAATATATAAAGAATTAACGTGTACCTCCCCGTCCCATATGGATATGGCCACGTGAGTCCTGACACTCACAAGGACGGACTCGTCGGCCGGACCGCCGGGAATAAGGCCATCCCCTACTGCCGCTGCATGAGGACTGGATGGCTGTGCCTGATCCTCTGAGAAATCATCCTCCCCTGCTGGCGTAATAGGAGTACTAGATGGCTGGGAAGGACTAGACGGCCCTGCCTCATCCTTTGAAGAATCATCATCTGAAGAGCTCTTAGGTAGTGGATCTTGCCGTAATTTGCGTCTTTGTTCAGACGCCGTTGGCCGTTGACGGCCGGCGGTCGAAGTAGTAGCATGCACACCTCGGCGAGGAGGTCTAGTAACGCCAACCTTCACCCGCACTCTGGATGGATCGCTAGAAGTACTACCACGTCCACCTATAGGATGTGAGATGCCACCAATATGGCGAGCTGGTCTCCTCGGCATATCTTCCAATCTGGATTTAAAATAAAAATCAGTAGGAAGAAAAAAGCATTATAGGAAGAAATCTTTTTTCTTGTACTGCTCGGTTCAATTGTGTCGTGCAAAATCGTTCTGCACGGCACAACTTTTTCGTGCAAAAATTTTATGCACAGTATATGTTTACCGTGCATATTTGTTTTGCACGGTTTACAGGTTCTGTGCAAAACATTTATGCACGGATTCTTTATCGTGCAAAAAATCTATACACGGTAAACATTTGCCATGCACAACAATTCATGCACGGTCCTGCATTGCGAGCAGATCGCGAAAACTGCCACGATTTTTCGCAAAGTGAACATGGATTCAGCACTTCGAATGCACATGAATTAGCTCTTAATAAACTTATCTACTATCTAACAAATAAATTACGACCTAAAAGGAATGTAAAAATGATAAACGTATGAACAAGAAGAAAAAGGAAAAAGAAGAAGAAGACTCACCTCACGCGTCCTGTGAAGAAGAAGAAGAAGAAGAAACGATGTGCACTGCTGCTCTTTGGAGGGAGAACGACTAAGAAGAGGGAAGGCCAGAGGAGGAGAAGCGATGTGCACTGCTGCGTTTGCTCGGTTTTTCAAAGGTGGTCGACGAGGGAAATGCAGAGGAGAACGAAGAGGTTTCTTGCGTGGGTAGTTTGGGAAATATTGTGGGTGGGCTCAGCAAAACGATTTTAAGAAAATAAAAGAGGGGGTGAGTTCTGCAAGTCGGTGCATACAGCAATAGTAGGGGGTGCATATAGAATGTTCCAATCTTGAATGGGAAAAGGGAAGCCAATGTGAGGCTAGTTAGGGGAGATTCTTTTACTTAGTAGGGTAAAAACAGCCCATTGGTATTGTCCCAAGGTTATAAAGCAAAATGATAGCTTTTATTCTTTTATTTTCAACAATATTTAGCCAATGCATCCTGTTTTGCAGAACTGCAGTATAGGAGAATTCTATTTTGCCATGGCTCTCTCGAATGCAGGTGAAGAACTAGAAGACCCATAACCAGTTTCCACTTTTCTCATTTACTCACCTTCGACTGGGTCTAGGGTATTTCCTCAGTGTTACCAATTCATTTTTGAGATATTGCTGAAAGTTGCAGCTGTGTTTGAGAAGAAAGGAACCCATTTCTAGAAGAACTTCGAGACCATAGCTTCAACTATTTGATTATTATAAATTTTATTATTAAATTTTGTAATTTTGTTTAAATGGCCCCCCACCCCTAAACAAAATTCTTGGTTCCGCCCCTATTCTTAAGTCCCATGATTTACAGGTGAAGAAACATTGTTCCAATATCCCATGATTTACAGGTGAAGAAACATTGTTTCAATAGTTATTAGTTAGGCATTTTGGCATTGTTTAAATATTGTCGTTAAATTCTCTAACTCCAAAATGTTGACCTGGGTTGATTAGGTTGGAAATTAACATTTATACTTTGAAGCTAGAGCTATATAGAGAATGGAGCTTTTGATACTTTAACATACTCAAATGGAGGATGCAACCCATCACTCCTTTCTCTCTACTACACAACACATCCTCAAAAAGTGAACAAAAATTATCCTCCTCTAAAATTATCCATTTATAGATATATAGAAATCTTTTTAAGAACAGGTTTTGATTTTTGTTATCATAATTTCAATTCTCAACTTCTTTTCGACATATTGGAAAAGAATTAGTGAATTGAAATATATAATTTTTTTCATGTGAAACACAATTAGGGTTGTAAATGGGTACCCGATTCTCCGATTACCCGAAGGTTCCGACCCGTTAGGATCCGGGTCTGGGTCCTTATTTTGGTCCCGATAAGAAAATGGTTCCGGTTCCGGATCCTTTTTTTGGAACCGATACCTAAACGGTTCCGGTTCCGGTTCCGGATCCACAGTGGCTCAGACCCGTGGACCCGGGACCCGACCCAATATATACTAACATAAGGTAACTTTATTATGTGAGAATAGAACCCTTTTTACTTTTCTACTTTTCTATATTAGGGTTTTCTACTTTTCTACATCTCATTGCCTGTTTGGATGTGATTTCTGAGTTTTTGGTTAAAAGTGTCTGTTATTGATAGACAAAATATCACATTAGTGTTTGTAGGTACGTGATCCAATTGAATGTGAAAAAAGCATAATTTTTTAAAAGAAAAATACAGGTATTAGTCTAGACCCGGAACCGGAACCAGACCCGCCTCACAAACGGTTCCGGTTCCGATTCTGGTTCCCATTATTCTTAACGGTTCCGGTTCCGGTTCCGGTTCCCCTTCTTAGTAAACGGTTCCGGTTCCGGTTCCACCCTGGACCTGGACCGGAACCGACCCATTTACAACCCTAAACACAATGCAGGGATGGCTTAAATTCTTTGAATTCAGGCTATTTGAGGTTGCTGCAATAGTGACTGTGACCAAAGAATCTGAAGCAGTGAATTTTGATAATGTTGTTTCACATTGCCTCTTTGTTGATAAGGTAAAAGTACTGGACACCCATTAGAGGATTCTTTTTTTGTTTTTTAATTTTTTTTCCCTCATTCCTTAATTTGTTTCATTTCCGGTTTATGTAACTCATTAAATGATTTTGGCCCTTCTTCCAACATCTACAGCTTGTTTGCTTCAATTCATTTGGTGAAACTATATGCTCATGTGGTTGGGATTGTAGGTGAGAGTTTTCAACTGTTTTGAATTGTATGAAGAGATGAGATTGATCAACAGCAACATGCCTCTTGAAAGTGTTGGTTGGCCATCCTTATTGGCGTCAAATAGCTAATTGAAGTTCTGGATGCTAGATAGATTAATAGAACTGGTGAAACAACAATTGAAACATTGGAAAGTTCTCAAGCAAGTCCTAACTCTTGATGCTACTAAGAGGCTTAAATTGGATAGCAGGTTAGATTGGAGCTGATATTATGATTGGGCTTCTCCCAAAAACCATACCAGTTGGTCGAATGGGACTTTTTGTTGTGGAAAAGCAATTGCAAAAAAACTAAATAATACAAATAAACTTGCTTACATGATTGAAGCTAAGATTATGATTGGGCTTCTCCCAGAAGCTGTAATAGTTGGTAGAATGTAAGTTCTTGTTGTGGTAAAGCGATTACAAAAAATCAAGTAATACAAATAAACTGAAATTCTAAATAACTGAACATGCGAGAATTAGTCAGCTCGGAAGACATCCAAAAGGTGAACTTAAAACATTCTGCATTTTTTAGGGATCCTGCATTTTCCAGTGTCGTTGCCTTTCTTGTATTTGGTGAGTTGTCATTACTCATGATCACACCATTACTATAGATTTAGGATACAATATCTAAACTAAACTCCAGATTCAAAATGATACCTCACTTAGTGAATTTTTTTTTAGGGTGAAGTGTCCGTATACATAATTGAACACTGTGTGAGCGCCCATATATATCGCCTCCTTTTTCTCAATCGATAACACCTCTATCTTGCTGGGCCTTCTCCATCCGAAATCCGTCATAGACCCAAGACTTGGGTGATCCAGCAACTGAAACGACCGTTTCCAGCCATCTTAACATATCTAGGAATCCATCCCTCCACACCTGTCAACGCCCGTCAACCAATCCGTTGATCGCTCTCCAAATCAAATCCGACCCGGCAGCCAGCCCATCATCTTGGGCCAGGTCGCACAACTTCACCTACACATAGCCCAACCCGATAACATTTCGCAAAATATGTAGCGGGCACTATCGGGTCGAGCCAGGCGCGACAGTCCACTTTAAAGGTGAAATGGACCGTTTTGTCCCCGATTTCTCCGAGAGCTTTGACCAGGCAAACCCACACGTGTGCGCAAGTCAGCACGAAGGGGGTTAAGTGAGGGAGCTCGGGTCGACGGCCAAGACCCGCTGTCTTAGCATCTGTATATCTGGGCGCGATCCACCACGAAAGCCGCTCGAACCGGGTGCACTTGGGCTATAGAAACAGTTAAGTGGGTCTTATTATAATGGCTGTATGGGTAGGATTGTCCTCCTCGATTCAGGTTTAGACCTTGTATTCGGATCTAGCTAGTGTGAGCAAAATATTCTCCTATGAGCATACTCAATAGTGTGCATTTGCAGTCGTCTAGCAGGATCCACTAGAATGCATTTCTATCACTTAGTAGGATGGATGGATTGATAGGTCTACAGATACCAATCAAATAAATAAAATCAGCCCATTTGATTTTTTTACCTCTTGATTGAACAATCTTAATGTTTAATGGTCTATAAGACACAGACGTTTCTCAACATTTCTTGCTGGATTGAATCTCAAAAAGATATATATAGCTAATAGATTATTAATTTCTAAGACAGTTAAATTAAAAACTAGCATAATTTGATGAGGCCCATCTTTCGCAATACCCTTATCTGGTATATACTCTTTTATTTTTAGTTTATTATTATTGTGGGGTTTATCAGGCATATACACATACATGGGTCTTTTTACTACGTTTCATTCCAGTCGGTGTTACACTTGTTTTTGCATACATGTGAGATTGCTTTACTATACTTTCATTTCAGTCGATTTTTTTTTTTTTTTTTATTGTTTCCATATGATTTGTCTTGGAGGGTGTGTTTAGAATTCCTTTAACTGGACTGCCGTTTGTCAATTGGCATGCACTTGGTCTTTAGGACAAATATATGATAATTTTGTCGACTACGTACTTCATTCATCTGGCATCTATAAATAGCGACGAATGGCTTATTTGACCAAGGACAAGGAGTAATGGTTGATTCTCCCTTTTTTTTTTTTTTTAATTTATTATGATCGAATTGCTTCTCCTGTAGATAATCAATTTTTTTTTAAACACAACCTCACGATATCAACAACCAAGGAAAATCTCGTAAAAAAAAAAATGTACGAACAACTCTACTGCGATTTTTTTCATAACCCATATAAATAAAAATCTAAGCTTAGTTTTAATTTCATTAAAAATCCCTAAAATGAAAGTTGAAAAATATTCTTATTAAATAAAATTTCCCATTCAAATCAATGCACAACAATGAATCAAGAGAAAGCTTCAGTCTTTACGAATAAAATTTCAAGTTTAGAGTTTTCTAATTTTCCCCACCTAAGAGAATAGAGAATGTCGCAAAGATTGTTATTAGGATAATAATGGCAGGTGATATTATTTGTGCAGTCTCAAATTTCACAAATTAAGGCATATATAACCTGAGGATACAATTAGTAAAATAAGTTTAGATTTGAAACTTTAAAAAAAAGGAATATATTATACAAATGCCAAATGGTGCAGATTTTTTTATACCCTATAATAGATGACCCAAGAAAGCCCACACAAGTGGGAAGAGGAAGCCCACACTCTAAAAAGAAGTACACACACAAGTAGAAAAAGAAGCCACACACGTATGAAGAGTGGAATACTCACGGTTTGATCTTTGCGTAGCTAGGTGGTCTGTGGGGTTGCCAACCAATTCAGAAACCTCTTGTTGTCACATATGGTGTAATGTTTAGGTAAAATAAAAGAAAGCTCTCTATGACAGAAAGTACTTTAAAAGAAAAGGTAAAAGCAAGAGACAAACATTAAATGGGGCATTTTGGTCATTGCTTGCAAACCTATCACTCAAATTGAGTCTAACAACCTAAGAAGTGGAGGTTTTTTTCCTCTAGCCATGCGAGGAGAGAGCCCATGTAGGTGGGAAGAGAACCCCCACACACATGGGAAGGAAGTAGGGATGTAAATGGGTTACCCAGAAGTTCTGACCGTTAAAAATCGGGTTCGGGTTCTTATTTGGGCCTCGATAAGTAAATGGGTCCAGGTCCCATTTTTGGACTTGTGACATAAACGGTTCCGGGTCCGATTCTAACTTGTTTCCAACCCGTAGACCCAAGACCCAACATATTACCTCAATTTTTTAGAATCTCTAATAAAAATAAGGTTTTTTTCATAGCATTCTCCACCTAAACCCGGACTAGTCCCATATACGGTTCCAATTCTGGTTCCATCTTCTCGTTAATGTTTCCGGCTCCAAGTCCACCATGGACCCGGATTGAAATGTTTACATCCCTAAAAGGAAGCCCACATAAGTGGGAAGGGAGCCCACACAGGTGGGAAGATCAACCCATGTGCAAATCGCAGGTGATATTATTTGTGTAGTCTTAGATTTCATAAATTATATCATAATCTGAGGATATCATTAGTAAAATAAATTTAAATTTGACACTTAAAAAAAGGATTATATTATACAAATGGTGTAGATTTTCTTACACCCTAGCCTTTATATGACCCCAAAAAGCCCACACAAGTGAGAAGAACACTTATTGTAGGAAGAAGTACCCTCGCCAGGAGAAAAAGAAGCCCACACGAATACTCAAGGTTTGATCCCTGTGCATGTAGGTGGCCTGTGGGGTTGCCAACCAACTTTAAAACCTTTTGTTGTCACAAATGGTGTGATCTTTGGGTAAATAAAAGAAAGCTCTATGACAGGAAAGTACTCTAAAAGAAAACGTAATTAAAAAGTAAGAGACAAACAATAAAGGGAAAACTACTTGAAAAATCCCCATAGCACGCCATAAGTAAGGAGAGGACCCAGCAGGAGTTAAGAGACGGGAGGGGTCCTCTGGGTTGGTTTCTGTATTCTTTTTTTTTTTTGTCTTTTAGCGATATTGTCGATATCGACCATATTATTGTTGATATCGACCATTATGTGTAAATCCTTTCTTCATCACTTCGAGTCTGCATTTCTTTGTCAGACCTTTTTCATCGACGACAACATGTGCTCTGGCGATTTTCCTTATCAGAAAACACCTCAAAAATTAATCAAAGTGGTGGTTGAATTCCAGTAAAAGGTTGGTACACACAATAAACACCTTCATATATTGCATTATCTACCCTAAAATGTCATCAGCTTAATTCCTTTTCGGTACTGACTTGTTAGAAGCCCTAGAACTGTGATATGAACCCTAAGGGTCGTTTGTTTGCAAGAATTCATGATAAGATTTCTGGCTGTCAGGAATTCTTGCAAATCCTGTCAAGAATTCTCCGTTTGAGTGTAGGAAATTTGGGATTTTAGAAATCCCTAGCATTCAGGAAGCAGCTTCTTGTGGGATTTCCAAATGCTAGAGGGCCTCCTGGCATTTGAGTGATTTGGGGGTTTCCGGAGAAGCCTCGTTATTCCAACAGTGTGTTTCGATCTTCAAAAGTCACCCACGAACTGCAAATCCAGGGCACGGCTATATGGTATGTGATTTTTTTTCTTTCTTCTCCAACCTTCCTCACCTGATTTCATCATTTTTTTTCATTTTGCTATTCTCCTTGATGGTTTCTGCAATGTGGGTTTTTCTTTTTTTCTTTTTTTTGATTGGGTAGAAATGTGTTTGTGATGAATCATTGATGATGGGTTTTTTCATTTCGGTGACTGTTTGGGTAGGACTGACAACCCAACTGGATTGATGGATAAGAGAATACCCAAATGGATAAAAAAAGAGCAAATTAGCGAAAGGTCCCTTTAAGTCAATGTTTCCAGCCTCCAGTCCAAGGAAAAACTTTTTAAGGCCTATGGTCCAAGCAGCTAGACTTTTTCCAGCCTTAGTTTCCTGCATCCACATGATCTCATTTTTCAAGACTAAATTGCCCTTCCAACCATTTTAGGCATAAAAATTTTGAAATTTAAAATTTCAAATCCTCCCTCCTTCCTCCTTCCTAAATCCTCTCACAGAAGACCTTGTTTTTGTAAATCAGTTCATCTTAGGACGTTGTAAGCTGTGTCCTGCTCTATGTGGCTTTACTCAAAATCAACGTGATATCAGACTATCTGTAAGAAGTGCATATCGGTCGAAACCCTCTTCAAAGAACGACCCGATCTTGTCTGCTTGAACTGCAAGAACGGCTTCGTTGAGTCCATTACCGCTCCCTCTCTCTCCTCCTCCTCCCCCTCTCCTCCTCCGCTCCAATCCCCCTCCTTCAACCACCAGTTCCTCCAGATCATCTGCCTAGTCGCCCGCGCTGCCCACGATGAATCCCCCTCCGCCGCTGCCGCTTCTCCCCCCGCTCTGATCCACGATCCCTCCTCTGACACAGAGGATTTCCTCCGGATCGAGTTCGACGGCAGGGGAAACGATGACAATCAAAACTGTTCAGATGTGGATCATCTGCAAGGTTTTTTTGTGCAATCCATCGTATTTTCTGGGCCACCTATCAGTTCTCTGCAAGGTGTTTTTGTGTCTTGGCGACGGTGTCGAGGGCAGAGGAGTAGATCCAAGATGCGCCTTTGGTCTGGAGCTTGGTCTTGACGGTGTCGAGTGGGTGGAGGCAGGCGTAGGTGATGGCACCGGCAATACCCCGGCGAATACACCGATCATGGATTTCTCGAAGACGGATAGGGCTTTCATTAGGGTTTTGGACTGCATCTTGAGGTTGGATTAGGTTGAAAGAGAGGAGTTTGGGTTTGGGCATTTCTGAGATGTGTGTTTTGCTGGGTTTGGTGGGTTTAGGGTTTCAATGGAGGAGAGAGAAGTAGAGGAGAAGAGGGGGCTGCTGTGATGGACCCGCGCCCCGGATGCTCGGGCTCCTACCGAGGTCGGCGGACGTGGGAGTCCGTTTGGTTCCGACCCTTTCGTAACCGGGGGGCAAGGGGGCGTGCATCAACATTTCTTTTTTTTGTGGGTGTGCCAGATTTTCTATTTTTACTTGGAATTGCAAGTGGTGATCCGGAGATCAACCTTCGCAAGTAAAAAGGAAATCAACTTCTTTCAAGTTTTCCATTGCACATATATTTAAGAAAAGAGACATTTTCTTGATTTGCCGTGAAAGGCGATTTTTTTTGGCATTTATAGCCGATTTTGGCGTTTATAGCCGATTTTTGGCGTTTATAGCCGATTTTGGCGTTTATAGCCGATTTACAATCCTTATCAACAATGAAAGACAAGAATTGTGATTTTTGTCTCTTTTGAAAAAAATACAAACTACAATGAAAAGCAAGAAAAGGAGGATCTAACTTTTCAGGAGATTGTGGGGGACCCGTTTAGATTGACGGTCGCAAGCCATATGTGGGCTTCGCCATCATCCATGCAGATGAGAACAGAGGATGCTATTGATTCGCTTGGCTTGGCTATAACCTCAGGTTTTTAGAAGACAAAGACCAAAAGGAGGTCCTATATCCAATAAAAAGCCGAGTAGACGGGCTGAAAAAGCCACATCTAAGCCATTGGAGGCAGGAGGAGAAGGCAAGGACCTTGGGGGGGGGGTACCCCCCAAGGGACTTTTGTCACCTTGTTGCGGTGGCCGGTGTAGAACTTCCGCAGAGTTTTCTCTCTTTTTCCTTTCTCTGGATTTCTGTCTGTGTGCTTGTGCTTTTTTCTCTGATGTTTCTGATGCTCTGTGATGTGTTTTCTTCTTGGAGAGCCCTCCTATTTATAGGCTTTTAGGTAGCCTTTTAGGTGGGTTTATGGGCTTTTATTGTCATTAAGCCGCATAATGGGAGGAGTTACAAAATTGAATTGTTTATTTTGTAACTCCTTTTTCTTGGCTTCTGATTGGCCGGAGGAGATTGAGGGCATTTAATCGCCTTTAATCGCCATGATGGGAGGAGTTTCATGGGTTAAATGCCATGAATCTCTTGACTTGTGACTCCCGAATGCTTGCTTCTGATTGGGCCGTCCAAAGAAATGGATTAATGACTGTAATAAAGCTAGTCAATTAATCGCATTAAGTGGTAGCCGAGCAGCTGAAGAGTCGCGGGCCGTGCCACGTCTTTTGGGATTCTTCTGTTGATGATCATCGATGGATCTTCATATAGATCGACATCAGATGATCATGTAATTTCAGGTGTTTGTTGCCAACAGCGGGTCGGTGCCATCTGTCCTGTCGATTTCTCGATCGGTTCGGGTAGAAAGCACACTTTTTTTGGTTGACCGGGTGGCGACCAATGTTGTTTTCGATACTCTTGATGATTGACCCCGTGTTTTGGACGGATGTCAGAGGACTTGGGTGTCGCAAAATCATGAATTTTGGAAAGTACAGAGGCTGGGCTCTTCGAATCGTGTCCCGTTTTGCGTCCGTTTTTTGCTTTTTTTTCGATTCTTTTTTCTTCTGTACTTTTCCTTGACATTTTCACCATTTATTGGCCTAATTTCTTTGTAGGAAACCTGATGAGAATCCTTGCATTTTATTTTGCAAAGTTTCCAATTTCCTGAGAAAGCCGAAGACTTTGTCGCGCAGAGCTGCCGATTTTCCGTCAGAAGCTGAAACTGGGTCAAACGATGTCGGAATGACCTGAAATTTGGTGTGAAGCCTCCTGAGCAATAAATAAGACCAACCATAGGCTTTTGTTTGAGTTTTGCAGCCGTTTGGGGTCCTATCACCTGTAGACTTGCTTTTTGTCGCGATGAAGATGTCGCGGTTTGATGTGCGGTCAACCGATGTCCGATTGACTTGAAATTTGACAGGGAACCTATTGGAGTCATTTTAAGATGATCCATAGGCTCTGCCTTGGAAACCATGGTTCCGGAGAGCTTTGCCGCCGAGAGCTCCTTTTCAGTTGTCGGAGAAGCGAAGTTAGGCCAAATGATTTTGAAATGGCCCGAAACTTCTTGTGTACTCCTCTTTTGGCTGTCTGGAAGAATCTTGCAGTTTTTGTTTGATTCTGACAAGATTTGATTTTGGAAGCAGCATTGCCTATTTATGGCAGGTTGCGACTTCATGTAGCTCTTTGGATCTTGAAAAGGCAAAGTGACATTTTTGGTGTCAACAAATGCCCCCTCGAGGTACATCGGCGAGTTGCTTAACTTTTGTAGTCGATGTGCCTCGAAGAGATTTTTGAAGGAGAGCCTGTGACTTGACCAAGAGTCTTTGAGCAGTCTTTCTTTTTGGTATTTGTAGCCTTTTGAGCTTCCAGGAGAATTTTAGGGTAATGAAAGGGATCACGTACCATCTCGAGGCAAAGTTTTGAAGATGACATCAGGGATGTGGATTTGGGTTTTGACCTTGTGACCTAACAGGCTATATGTGGCAGGTTAGGGGGTCGGGTTTGGTTTTGATCGTGTGACCCAACAAGCTGTATGTGGAATGTTGGGGGATCAATTTTGGTTTTGATCTTGTGACCTAACAGGCTGTATGTGGCAAGTTAGGGGATCAGGTTTTGGTTTTTGGTTTTTGGTCTTGTGACCTAACAGGCTGTATGTGGCAAGTTAGGGGACCAGGATTTGGTTTGATTTTTGTGGAATGTCAATTTCAAGATTTTGGCTCAATTTGGTAGATGAGGCTGGATGGTTTGATTTTTGGAAGCTCATGGGGCTTGGAATTTTCTTTTGTATGGTCCAATCAACTCAAAAGAGGCATGGAACCATTTTTGTATGCTCTTGGTAAGAGGGATTTCTCTTTGACTAAAAGCCCAATTTTTTTTTTTTTTTTTTTTTTTTTGTGCCTAGGTGGTCAAACCTGGCTCATATGGGCTAACCCATGGGACCTTAAGCTTTTGAAATGGCTTAGATCTCATATGGTGTCATTTTTGTAAAGAATATCCAAAAATATCTCATTTGGATAGAGAATATCTAAGAATATCTTTACTTGGAGAGAATCTCTCATGATCCCCTTATTTTGGGATAGGATATCTCAAGATATCTTTCTTTTGGGAAAGAATCTTTCTAATCTCTTTCTTTTGGTAAGGTTACTAATTAGTAACACTTACCTCTTTCTTCTTTCCTTCTTTGGTTTGCTCTCCTCTATAAAAGCAAGGAGAAGGTTGGATCTCTTGCTCTTATTACTTTCTTTTGCAATAATCTCAAGAGGGCTTCAAGACCAAGAGCTTTTCTTCTTCAAGATCTTCAAGACTTTTCTTCTTCTTCTCCATCAATGGCTTCAAGTAAGTTCCCTTTTTCAAGAAAACTCCATTGTTGGAAAAATAAAAAGATCTTTCTTTCTTTCCCCTTTTTTTTTGTTTCTTTCTTTTTCTTTTCTTCTTTTTTTTTCACGTGTTTTCCCCTTCTTTTTTTTTCACACGTTTTTTTTTTCTTCTTTCTTTTTTTTTTTCATTTTTTTGTTTTTTTTTTTTTTGTTTGTGGGCCGTACGGACAGATCCGTACGGATCTGGCCGTACGGCCACGTGCCCTGTGGGCCAGCCTCTTTTTTTTCTCTTTTTTTTTTCTTTCTTTTTTTTTCCCTTCCCTTTTTTTTTTGAGAGAGTTTCTTTTCTTTCTTTTTTTTTTGTTTTCTTTCCCCTCTTTTTTTTAGAGAAAGTTTCTTTTCTTTTCTTTTTTTTTTTTTGCTCATCATGATAATGCATTTTTTTTTAAACCAAGATGTTCATGCATGCATTCAATTTGTAATTTAAATTTGTAGCATGATGTGATAGCATACCTGAAAGTTTTTGCAAATTTGGGAACTTGGAGCTCGCAGTGATGTTGAGCCCTTCCTGATTTTGCGGAGACTTTGAGATTTCGAAAGTTTGGAGTTTCAGAGCTCGCAGTGATGTTGAGCCCATCTTCAAGCTTTCTATTTCTTTCGGGATAGTTCCTTTTCTTCGGAATTGCCCCGTCATCATGTCAAAATTTCGCCAGATTTTTTTTTTAGCGAGATTCTGTCATTTGATGTTTGATATTTTTCTTTTCCATCCTTTTCAGGTGGTTCCTCCAGAGCGAATAAGGGTAAAGAGCCTGCTGCAAGCGTACCTCGTCGATCTTCTAGATCTTCTAATCCGGCCGTTCAGCAGGCTTTTGAGAAGGTCCAGTATGTTGAGAGAAATCTGGAAGAGTGCGACTCCCTCAACAGAGATGAGATGAGGCAGCGACTGATTGCTCTCAAGGGAGAGGAATTCTATAAGATCATGGTAAGCAGTCGTCCATGGGTGATGGAAGATCAGAGCGTTTTGCCCAAGCCTACCTTCTTCTTTGGTGATGCAGTCCCTGATGACATGACATACCAGAGGAGATGTTTTCAGTTTTCCTTCACAGCAGATGGTGAGAAGAAGACTGTTGCTACCCCCGGTCGACGTTTGATCGCACCGTCTCGATTCTGAGCCTTGCCCCCACGTGCCCTAAGAGGGAAGATCCTCCAAGCTGGGTGAGAAGGACAAATGTAATCAAGACCGGGGTTTTTGTTGGCGGTTCTCCTGGATATACGGAGAGGTCGCCTGTTAACATGGACTTGTTGATGCCATCCAGCGGCTACCAGGGCTCTGATTATCCGTCGGTCGATTTGAGACCAGTGGGCCTTGGTATTTTCAGTGGTGACGGCAGCAATTGGATCAAGCCTTTCCGACTTCGTGGCCGCTTCAATGCTGACTCCGAGTGGAAGTCGTGGACTGATCGCGTCCTGCTGATTGGTGGCGCCGTTTTGAAGGAAGCCGGGATTTTTGATGCGGTCCGCGCCTTTAGGGAGACCGTGATCTTTTCCGACGAGGCCTTCATGGCTATGCTGGAGTCATTCCTCCCACAAACCAATACCTTCGTTGTGACGAATGGTGAGATTGGTTTTTCTTTGAAGGAGCTGAGCGCTATTACTGGATTGCCCATCCTCGGCAAACTCTATGAGGAGTTTATGCCGATTGACAGCGTCCTCGAGGGGCAGTCTGAGGAGTTCAGGCTTCTATACTTTCAGCTTGTCGCCTTCTATGATTTTTTGAAGGAGAAGGGGGGTTTGAAAGTTAGATCCAGCAGTTGGAAGAGTTTTAGCTCTTCATTCCCCAACTTTTTTGATGGCAGGGAGCCTTCTGATAGCGTGACCCAAGAAGCTGGAGCTCAGGATACAAGTTCAAAGAAGATCTTGGCCATGCAAGAAGAGTTGAGAGATTTCTGTGCAAGTACAAATGCCATATGTCCTGACATTGCACTACGGAGAGATCTCGCTGTTTACCTCACTTATTGGCTTGGTGAGGCTGTTTTTGCTGGAGGAGATGGAACGCACATCCGGCCGCATTGTATTTTCCCGGCTTGTCAGATGGCGTTTGGAGAGCAGCTTGCTTTGGTGCCAGCTCTTTACTCCTACCTGTGTACCGAACTGCAGGCTGCTGCTTTTTTGGTTCGGCTTGGGCTTCCCATGAATAGGGTATTTTCAGCCCATATCTTTTATTCGTGGTATGTATACCACTGTCCTGGCTTCCATCGGCTGGGTGCTGCACAGGATGATGATCCTCTGATGATTCGACTGGCTAAGGGCAAAGCCGTTTCCGAATCACTTTTGTTTGCCCGCATGAGGATCCGACGGTTCAGGGACGTCGAGATGGGGCAATCTTCAGTGAAGCTTTCTCCGGAGTTGCGGAAGAAGGCTTTTGATTTTGGTGCCTCCCGAGACTCTACCAGGACGGGGTCGGGAAGGCATTATTCCTTGACAAATGCAGAGAGAGAGTGGCTTTTTAGCATACGTGTCGGCACAATGGTGTACCGCAGACATCTTTTCGTCGACATCCAGCCGTATGTACCCTCTCGCTTTGCTTTGCAGCTGGGCTTTTCTCAAGGCGTTGTTGGAGCGCCTTCAAGCATGGTGAAGCGCTTTGGAGGCTTACAGGACGGGAGAAATGCATGGGCTTTCTATAGTGCTGAAGACACTACAGCCATGATTTCTTATCCTGTGTTGCTGACTTCCCGGACTGCCGGCTTTGCGAAGTGGTTCGCGGAGAGCTTTTCGGCATATCGGGGGCTTTCCAAGAAGGAGCTTGATGTAAAGCTGGCATCTGGAAAGGGCCTTGGAAAGTCGGATGGCATCCGGCGAGAGGAAGTTTGGGCCTTCCTTTCTGGAGAGAAGCACAAGATAGGCTTTCTCGGTGACCAGGGCGTCATTGGTTCTGAAGCTGTTCGAGAAATACCTGATGAGGCTTTGGAGCAGCTAGAACAGGAGGAAGCCGAACTTGGTGCTTGGATGCAAGCGGCACAGAGGCAAGCTTCCGTGGAGTCTACTGGCAAGAGCAGACCATCCAGTGAGGAGTCGAGTGGGAAACCTGACTCTGACAGCGGGGTAGGTTCTTCTAAGAAGCGAACCCGCCGGAGTAAGAGGGGGATGAGTCATCATCACAGCAAGGGGCAGCATGAGGACTCTCCTAACTTGGAAGTTCCTCTTACTATCAATGAGGATGTGCCAGTGGATGCTGACGAGCCTCGAGAGAAGAGAAGCCGAGAAGAAGAGACCGTCGGTGAAGGTATGATTCTTCCTTTTTCTCTTTCCATTTCTTTTCATGGGATTTTTTCCGTGTTATGATTTGCTTCTTGTGTCTGCTTTTCTTCTTTTTTTTTTTAGCAGAGGAAGACTTGGTGATGCCTGAGGTCCCAACCGATGAGGTGGTGATGGGATCCTGTTGAGGCACCTGAAGAAGAACCGAGGACTCTGGAGTAAATCCAGAATCTCCAATTGGTACGACTTCTTTTGCTCTTTTTTTTTTGAGTTTGTGACTTGGTTTGCTAACATTTTTTTTTGTCAGCTGACTTGCCACAGGGTTCTGATGACTTTGAACCATCGATGGACGCAAATGTTGATGATGCTTCCGATGAGTTCATGGAGGAAGAAAAGTGTTCCGCCAGTCGTCGAAGAAGGTATTTTGTAGTTATAACTCTGATAATGATTTTCAAACAGGGTCATATTCATACCTTTTTGTGTTTCCTTTGCAGGTTTTGAAGTGGCAGAGGAGGATCCGTCGCTTCCAGAGCAAGGGATGCCAGAGGTTGATCCAGAGGTAGAGACTCCTGGGACTAGTTCTGACAATGTTGAGGAGATTCCTCGCGCTGAGATTCTTCCCGAGCAGGAGCAGCTTTCAACTGGAAAGAGTTCTTTTGTTACTCTTTCAACAGATGATGACATGAGCAGCCGACCAACGGAGTTGGGCGAATCTTCAGCTGGGCCATCTCTTCTTTTTGCGAAGAAGGTGGTGGTGCGAGTTCTGAGCTCTTGGATTGAGACTCTCTTTTCTGGGCACTTGGAAGCCGGATTTAGCATGATCCAGCATGTGCGTGAGATTCTCGGTGATGCTGAAGAAGCTCGTTTGGATGTCACATATGCCAGGGGCGATCGTTAATAGGATCATTGAGCTGGGTGACAAGTGGTTTGAGACCATGGGTTTTCCTGACGATCAGTTCTTCAAAGGAGATGTTCTCGGACCCTGCGGATAAGGCTCAATCTGACCTGGATGAGGCTACAGAAAGCAAGAAGCAGGCAGTCCGGGAGAGTAAACTTAGAAGAAATAACCATCATTAGGCTAACACATGACCTTAAAATCCTTGATAGGGAGGTCGATGAGGCCAGGAAACGTCTTGAGCATCTGCAGGCACAAGTCGCTGCCAAGTGGACTGAAATACCGAGGCCCGTGAAAGGGAGACTGCTCTGATTCACCGAGTGAGGATGCCCTTCGAGTTCTCAAAAGGAAGTCTGATGAGGACAAACAATGGAAAAAACCGCTCGAAGGAAGCTTCCCAGTGCAGAAGAAGGGTTACAGCCCACCCCAGCATCTCATGGCAGGTTCCTGAAGAAGCGTGCCTTGGAATCCTTGACGGATGAAGCCAAAAGCTTGCTTAAGGAGCTGAACTCTTGGCTGGAGACCGTTTTTGATTGAGCTCCTGTATACAGAAACCATCCTTCTTTCTTTTTTTTTTTTTTTGTACCACTTGTATTTTTTGGTACTCTTTTTTTTTTTGTAGTGCTTGTGAACACTTTCTTTTTTTTTTTTTTGGTACCCACTTGTATTTTTTTGGTACTCCCTTTTTTTTTTGTGTAGTGCTTGTTGAACACTTTCTTTTTTTTTTTGTTATCCCTACGCTCACTTTAATCTTTTGTGATAAAAGTAATTGCTAAATGGGATGCTCTCTCTTTTTTTTTTGTTATCCCTACGCTCACTTGAATCTTTTGTGATAAAAGTAATTGCTAAATGGGATTTGATCAAAAGGTTGTCATTTTGTGAAAATCTTTTGTCAAGTAATTGTTTTTGGCATGAAAGCCAGGTTTTTGTTTGTGGCATGGAAGCCAATTTTGGCATGAGAGCCAGCTTTTCTTGTGGCATTGATAGCCGAGTTTTTTTTGTGGCATCTATAGCCAGTTTTGGTGGCATTGATAGCCGGTTGTGGCATTTATAGCCTGTTTTGATGGCATTGATAGCCGGTTTGGTTTTCAAAAAAATGCAAGTATCGACTAAAAGTCGCCTCCCTGCTGAATGTTCTTGCAAGTATCGATGGAATGTCGCATCCTTGCTCATTCGGTTGCGAGTATCGATGGAATGTCGCATCCTCGCGGATTTGGGTGCAAGTATCGATGGAATGTCGCATCCTTGCTTTTCAAAAATTTTGGTTTTGCGGGTACTGACTTGATGTCGTTTCCCCCACGATTTTTGAAATTTGTGGTTTCTCCGAACCTTTGGTTATGGATATCAACTGAAATGTTGCGTCTCCACAGTTTTTTAGGTTTTTTTCGAACCTTTGAATTTGGTTGTGGATATCAACTGAAATGTTGCGTCTCCACAGTTTTTTAGGTTTTTTCGAACCTTTGAAATTTGGGTTGTGGATATCAACTGAAATGTTGCGTTTCCACGGTTTTTGGATTTTGCAAGTATCGACGAAATGTCGCTTCCCTGCGATTTGGAAGTGTCGAACGTGGTTCGCTTTGCTTCCGATTTGTGCGAGTATCGAATAAGTGTCGCTTCCTCGCGGTTTTTGAAAAACCATTTTTTTTTTTTTGTTTAAAGACACGAGGGTCATAAGTTTTGACCTAAAACCATTTTGGCAGGTAAAAGGCAGGGTGGACTAGGGTGGAATCCCTGAATCCGATTTTGTTTCAAACCATGAATTTTGGGTTCAAGGGTTGAAAATTTTGGTCAAGTTAGGGAAAGGTTCCTAAACTTGGATATTTTTTTTTTTTTTAACAATGAAACGATGAAGTAAGCATTGTTTTAGATTTCTAGAAATTTCAACATTTGATATGAAAATTCTAAAAAATGGTGGGTTTAGCGAGCGTATACCCTGGAAACCGGTTTTGGCCATACAGGCATTGCTCTTACCCAGTTGGGTAAGTCTTCAAGGGTAGTACCGCTTTAAGAACTTGCCGTTGATGGGCAGCATACATCTGTCACCTTCCATGTTTAGGAGTGCGTATGCGCCATTGGAGAAAACTTTGTCGATGACGTAGGGTCCCTCCCATTTCGGCTCAAATTTGCCTTTGGACTTGTGAGCGAAGACCATTGGTCTTTTTACCGCAAGAACCAAGTCATTCTTTTTGTAGGCGCGTTGCCTGACCTTTTTATCGAAAGATCCTGCCATGCGTGCTTGGTAAAGTTCAATGCTTTGTTGAGCTTCAAGCCGTCTCTCATCGAGATTGTCCAGCTCATGGAGCCGCAATTTGACATTGCTTTCTTGAGTCATGTCATTTTGCAAGGATACCCTCAAGGAAGGAATTTGTACTTCCAAGGGCACGACAGCTTCGCATCCATAGACCAAGGAGAATGGTGTGCTATGGGTTGGTCCTCGAACGGTGGTTCGATAGGCCCACAAAGCTTCAGACATTTTGTCGCTCCAGTCTCTTTTGTGATTAGAGACCATTTTTTTGAGGATTTTGCAGAGTGTCTTGTTGAAAGCTTCTGCTAACCCGTTTGCTGCCGGATTGTATGGAGTCGAAGGACAGCTTTGGATTTTGTATTTGTCGCAGAACCTGTAGAATCGATGATCCCGGAACTGTGGTCCGTTATCATGGACGAATCTTTTGGGTATGCCGAAACGACAAATGATGTTGGTGCGCAGGAACTGAAGGACTGATGAGGTCTTCATTTCGTTAAACGCAAATGCTTCTGACCACTTGGAGAAGTAATCCGTAGCGGCGAAGATGAAGCGATGACCTTTGCTTGAAGGGGGAGAAATAGGACCTATGATGTCCATACCCCAGGCTTCGAAAGGCCATGAGATCGCTGTAGGATGCAGCCATTCTGGAGGCATGTGAATGTAATCTCCATGAACTTGGCATTGTTGGCAGCGCTTAGCAAATTGCATTGCGTCAGCTACCATGGTAGGCCAGTAATATCCTAACCTTTTTATCTGATCATAGAGCTTAGGTCCAGCCTGATGAGCTCCACAAAGACCAGCATGAACTTCTTTGAGTGTTTCTTCAGCCTCTTGTTGTGACAAGCAGCGTAGAAGTACTCCGTTGAAGGATTTCCTGTAAAGGATTTTTGAAGGAATATCCAAATGGAAGCTTGGGGTTCGCCTTTGGATGCTTACCCGTTCTTTTGGATCTTCAGGTAGGATTCCGAACATAATGTAATCAATGAACGGATCCCTCCAGTCGCCAATTGAAGTTTGAAGGATTGAAATCCGACTTCCGACCACTTGGTGGCATTCAGCAACTGCTTGGTGTGTGTTAAGAGGAGGAAGGATTCTTCTTTCGCACACTGTGATTTGCATGTTTTCCCCTTCCTGGATTGCCATGGATGCGGCAAGTCCGGCTAGGGCATCCGCACGTATGTTTTCACCTCTACGAATGTGGGTGATGTGACAGATGTCAAACTTTTGCAGAAGTGATTGTGCCTTGTTGTAGTAGGGCAACAAATCTGGCTTCCTGACTTCAAATTTCTGATTCATCTGGTTGACGATCAGTTGAGAGTCTCCAAAGACTTCCAGCATGGTGATACCGGATTCGATGGCGAGTTCCAATCCTAAGATCAGAGCTTGATATTCAGCTGCATTGTTTGTGCATGGTTCCAGTAGCGAGAAAGCGTGTGGAATCATGTATTTGTCGGGGCTAACAAAGAGGATGCCAACTCCCGAGATCAGCTGTCTTTTTTTCATTTGTCCTGGTTGCACCGTCAAAGTACATGTCCCAGGAGGCACCTTTGTGAGAAAGTCTCACATTGTAGACTGGTTCGCTCGGGAGATCATCTCTGAGTGGAGAATCTTTAGGCAATGGATGCTCTGCGAGGAAGTCCGCTAGAGCTTGCCCTTTGATTGCTTTTTGTGGTACATACCTAATATCAATTGTGACAGAAGGATGGACCATTTTGCCAGTCGAGCTTGAGAGAAACCTTGCCTTTGTGACAAGGACCTTCAAGAGGTTGACCCTCGAGACCAGGTAGACTGTATTGGAAGCAAGTAGTGACGCAGCTTTTGTACGGCGAACATCACTGCAAGACATTCTTTTTCGACTGGAGAGTAGCGATGCTCTGCACCTACTAGCATGCGGCTGAGGTAATATAGAGCAGCTTCTTTTTCTTGATCATTTTCTTGCGCAAGCAAAGCTCCCAGAGAGTGATCAAAGGGCTCTTGTGTACAAGATGAATGGTTTTCCAGTGGTAGGAGCAGCTAACACTGGAGGTTTTGTCAGGTATGACTTGATGTCTTGGAAAGCAGCTTCACAGTCAGCATCCCAAACAAAGTTTACACCTTTTTTCATCAACCGGGAGAATGGACGGCATTTCCCCGAAAGATTGGAGATGAACCGTCTGATGTAGGCTAATCTCCCTTGAAGCCCTTTGAGTTCTCTCAAGGTTCTTGGAGAGGGCATTTCTAGAATGGCTTTGACTTTTATGGGGTCAAGCTCTATTCCAGCTTTCCGAACTAAGAATCCGAGGAACTTACCCGACGAGACGCCGAAGAAGCATTTCAATGGATTCATTCGCAGTTTGTGTTTGCGAAGCCGGAGGAAGACTTCTCGAAGGTTTTCGAGATGATCTTCTTTTCTTTTGCTTTTGACGGCGAGGTCATCAACGTAACATTCAACCGTCTTGTGCTGCATATCTTGGAATATTTTCATCATAGCCCTCTGATATGTGGCACCAGCATTCTTCAGACCAAATGGCATGACAGTGTAACAATACACGCCAAATGGGGTTCGAAAGGATGTATGTTTTTCATCCTCAGGATGCATCTTTATCTGATTGTAGCCAGAGAAACCATCCATGAATGTCATTCGCTCGAATCCACAGGTATTATCAATCATTACCTCTGGTATGGGGAGCGGAAATCATCTTTTGGGCATGCGCCATTCAGGTCTCTATAATCAATACAGACCCTGATCTGCCCATTTTTCTTTGTCACGGGGACAATGTTGGCCAACCATTCAGGATGTTGTTCCTCACGGATGAAGCCGACGCTTTTGAGTTTTTGAACTTCTTGTTCAATTTTATCCATCACATCTGGACGGAATCTTCTTTGGCCTTGCTTGACAGGCTTGATGTCTTCTTGAAGATTGAGTTTGTGAACTGCTATTTTGGGGTCTAAGCCTGGCATTTCAGCGTAAGACCATGCAAAGCAATCAACGAACTCACGAAGAAAGGCGATATACTCGGGTAACTCATCATCCTTTATATTCTTGCTTATGAATACAGGACGTGGGTTATCTGGTGTTCCCAAGTCTATCTTTTGAACAGGATCTTCTGTTGGAAGGTTCGAAGGTGGTTCCTCCACAATATTTTCGGAGCTTCCAGCTCAACGAAACTTCTGGGTTTTCAAGGGCATTTCCAGACCAAGGTTTTGTTCCTTTCCACGGGTCTTCTTGATCGGTAATTTTCCCAAGGCTTGCTATGAGATGATCCCAATCGCATGTTGAAACCGGGTCGAAGTAGGCTTACTTCTTTTGGAGATGAGGGTTCTTCTGGGTCAGAAGTCCACACGTCTGTGCCATCGGACAACTCCTCTTTCATTTTCGGAGAAATCGTGCCAATTGGATGAGCTTTCCGGATCTTTGTCAGGTGACTCATCAAAGAGATATCCAGGGAGATCGATGTCTTCATGGACTTGAGATGTTGAGGCTTGGTCAGTATATTGACTTTAAGCCTTTGTGTCAACTGTCTCAAGGGAGTGTCAGGATCATAACCCTAACCCGTGTGAAGACTTTTCTACATAGCCGTAGAGTCTCCAATCTTCCAGCTGGCTTTTGGTCAAGACGGGCCCCAATGGCGTGAGAATACCGCGTCCTTCTCCCAAACCGACTGGGTTTTGAGCGTCATAGCCCATTTTCTTCATAATAGCTTGTGCCACAGAACTGTATAAGGATAGTTGAGGCGTACCTTTATTTTGGAAAGGTTCAAGCATGGAGTTTTGATGAAGAAGCATCCGATCTATGGAAGAAGATCGGCTTTTTCCTTTGCTGAAGTTGCATGGAACACACGACGAAGGAAGCACTGACAACGTAGTATCTTCTATGTCAGAATTGTCTCCATTGGAGTCGGAGTAGGCTGACTGGCTGAGTGTCAGCTTGGCTTGGACGATGTGTCGTCTCTGGCTCTGAATCCGAGTCCGTGGTCTATGCATGATAGACACGAAAGAGACAACAAATTTGCCCCAGGCTTTTGTTTTGCCTTCTTCAACTTAGTTGTGCATGACCAAAGGCTTTGAAGATTTGAGGAGATGATGAAGGGAGTTTGCATGCTCTCTTCAGATTTACCGGATGGTTTGTTTTCTTCCGGTGATTGTTGAGGAGCTTGCCTTTATCTTTCTGGAGATTTTCGGCAAAGGATGCTGTATGCTTCTCCTCTTCTTCTTTTTCACCTTCATTACATTTGTGAGTCTGCGAAGTGGATTTCTTTACCTTTGAAGGGTTTCTGTCCGCAAAAGACTCGATGTATCATGCCGTCGTCGCCACAAACTTGATGCATTGATGTAGAGTTGAAGGGACAACACCAATTCTCATGGATCCAAGGGCGTCCGAGAAGGATGTTGTAGCATGAAGGGGTCTTTATTGCATACACTGTGACTCAGAGATAAGATCACCGATCTGCAACTTGAACCTGATTTTTGCCGATAGGCCTTGAGTACTCCCATCGTATCCAAGATAGATACAGATGTGTGGCTCAGATTTGCTGGGTGGGATGCCCAACTCTTTAAGAGCCGATGTGGAGATGAGGTTGAGTGCAGAACCTGGGTCGATCTGAACTCTATGCATAGGCATTTCCTTGATATACCCTGTGAAGTACAGGGGTCGGTTATGCCTGGTTTCGCCAAGTAGGAGGTCATCCTTTGTGAAGGCGATGGTTGCACTGGCTGCTTTTTTAACCGAGAGGCATTCAATGCATGATCCCTCAGTTTTCTTCTTTTCTCCCTTTGAGGAGGCTTCTGAGTTTTTGACCCGGTAATCCATTTCAATTTGGAGGACTTGCGGGGCATGTTTGTCGACATCCTCATTCAGCTTTTGTAATTCCGAAATGAGATTATCACGAGTGTGCGGAGACATTCGCAACAAATCTAGGATGTGTAGACGTGCAGGTATGTGCTTGAAGTGTTCAATCAAGTCATACTTGAAAGCCTCCTTAGGGCCTGCATGTTCATCATTGTTGCCACTAGGGGCGCTTACAACATCTTTTCCCGAAGGATTTACATATGTAAAGGAAGATTGGTTGTAATTTTTGTGGTAGTCCCGGCCAGAGCGGGTGCCTCTACCAACTTCGAGAGCTTCTTGAGAAGGGTCTTCGTTTGGAAGATTGTCTTCAGGATCAAGAGGCTGTCGTTTTTCATTTGCTGAGGATGCATCAGCAGCAGAGTTACCATCCTCAGTGATTGTGTTGCATGGAGCATTTTCCGGGAACAAGTCCTGAACAGCATCCAGCAATCTTTCTTCTTCGTTGACTAATTCATCGTCCCAAGCATCAATGGCTGGGAATTCTTCAGTCAGGAAGGGTGTGAACTTTGAAGTCACAGTCTCAGGAGAAGAAACCTGAGAGGGTGTCATCTCAGTGAAAGTCACGTGAGACGAGGTGGCTCCAGAAGATATATTGCTAGGCGTCGCCGGAGTGTAAGTGCTCTCATCAGACGATGCTTCGGAAGAGCTATAATCCCGAATTATCACATTACAGGAAGCTCTGACGGGAGACGTTGCCTGATCGGAGTCAGACTCATCCTCGGATGTGAGAGGATCGTCTATCCAGCAATTTTCTCCATTTTCAGGAGTTAAGGGAGGATGTACCTGGTGGTCTTCAGGGACTTCAGGCTCTGGATTGCGAGGAGGCTCGTTGACGCGTTCTTGCTCTTGTTCTAGAGCGAGTCGCTGCAAGATCCTTGCATATTCTTCAAGATCAGGCATGGGAGCCGGATCTTCTTCTTCATCATCTCTTTGTGGCTCAACATTGTTGATTTCCACTGGAGTAATGAGAGGTGCTGGTCAGCAGCATTTTCTTGTACAGCTTCTTGGTCTTCTTCATCATCAGACCAGGATCCTTGTGGCTGTAGGGGGTTATACCAGATTACTGGCATAAGATGAGACTCAGGAACCCATTCTTCATCGGAGAGATATTCTCCTGTTTCAAGGGACTCCTCCCACTCATCTGTGTAGTTGGATTCGAATCCATCATCGGTGTCGCTGGACTCGTATCCATCAATGGAGAATCCAACTACCGAATTGCAAGAGTATGATGCCTCCTGCATGGCTTCTTTGAATTGAGGTGGCATGAAATCACTGAGAGTGAATTTCCTTACCCCCTTTGAAGTCTCTGGAAGGGATGTTTTTGTTACCTCCAGTGAAGCGGTAGAGGAAGCCTCTGCCTTTTCTTTGACCTCTAGTTTTGGCTGGGTCTTCTCTTGCCGTTTGAGCTTGAGGAGATGTTTCCTAGCCTGCCTTCGCTGTTGAGCTGTAGGCTTTTTTCACGACCTCCCAATTTTCATCTTCCAGGAGATCGGGATGTACCCATATCGGTTGTCCGTCTGGTGTCGGGTAAGGAACCAGTTCCTCGGACGCTTCGATTGAGTTTATCACCTTGAAGGAAGTAGTGATCTTCTTCTTCGGTGATCTTGATGTTTGTCCAC